>BJKM01000358.1:329500-497000 GCA_015082035.1 Chaenogobius annularis
GAGGAGGAGGAGAGAAAGAGAGAGGAAAGGGTAAGTGAAACAGAGTGAGAGGAACGGAGACAGGGGGCGGAGACAGGGGCGGAGACTAAACCTGCCGCAGACGTTCTCGCTGCACAGAGTCGGCAGCGCGTCGTACAAACGCTACAACATTAAAGCTTTCATATTTAGTTCACTTTTAACGACATCAAAAACATACAGTTATTTTTGGATTCATTCATTTCTTTTAGAATCGTCCTGAATAATCCAAAATGTTGGCCCCGCCTTTAATGAATGTAGCGTCGTCATTGATACTTCCTGATCACAAAATGAATGTATAATGCAAATACACTTAAAGCACCAAAAGCTAAAGCTAAATTAGCATCTATTGAAAGACACACACATAATTCGCTTTTTTAAACTTGTTCTAACTTTGTTTTTCGCTGGTTTCACTTGTCTTGTTTGCAAGCTCTTCTTCTCTGCTCTTCTCTCCTCACAAAAACACTCGCTTTCAAATTTCCAAGCGCTGCGCCGTCACAGGTGGCGCTCCGGCGGTCTCCTGCAGCGTCTTTAAGTCTGTGAACATGTCGGGGGCGAAACAGCTTGTTGTTTATGTCCCCGTGCAATTCCCTCTGCTGCCACTAGATCTAGGACCGACACCAAATCCTGACGAGGGAACGCGCGGCTGATAATGACTGCGTGGGGCTTTGTGGGGCTTGTCGAGCGCGCGCGGTTCGAATGCTAAAGATGATCATTATTATCAACTCATTATATGCGACTCTGATGCGGCGGCGAACAGACATTCTCCAATTTCGTTCGCCAATAAATCAGGACGCGCTCAGACACGCCGGTTCTCTTGATAGGCTCCGTCCGTCCCCCCCTCCGCCCCCCCCACTCGAGCCCACTTAGCCGCGCAGAACCATCAATCCGTACCTTTTTAGGAGTGGGAAATGGCGTCTTTAAATCAAAAGCGAAGTGGCGGTCCTGGCGGGAGAGCTCCAGTCATCTCGTCAGCTAACACACGTAAAGGATGTGCGTTAATATAGTCCTCCTGTCTCGGCTCGGCGCGGCGGTCGTAGTCCAATTAAGCCGGTTGTGCGCCATCTATTAGGCCCCTGAATGCCGCCCATTAGAGCACGCTGAAGAATGTTAATTGTGGCCGCCGCACAGGTTCCCGGAGGATTTTCTGCTCCGCTGGAAATGATGTCTTTCGCTAACAAGCTCCTCACGCTGACGCCCGGCGGAAAGCACCTGTCAGAGGAGCGGAGGAACCTATGCCTGTCAGAGGAGCGGAGAAACTGCCTGTAAGAGGAGCGAGAACATGCCTGTCAGAGGGCGGAGGAAACCATGCCTGTAAGAGGAGGGGAGGAACAGCCTGTCAACAGCCTGTCAGAGAGTGGAGGGAACCAGGCCTGTCAGAGGAGCGGAGGAATCAGGCCCAGGCCTGTCAGAGGAGCGGAGGAACCATGCCTTGTCAGAGGAGCGAGGAACCAGGCCTGTTCAGAGGAGCGGAGGAACCGGCCTGTCAGAGGAGCGGCGGAACCAGGCCTTCAGAGGAGGCGGAGAACCAGGCCTGTCAGAGAACCAGGCCTGTAAGAGGAGCGGAGGAACCAGGCCTGTCAGAGGAGCGGAGGAACCAGGCCCGTCAGAGGAGCGGAGGAACCAGGCCTGTCAGAGGAGCGGAGGAACCAGGCCTGTAAGAGGAGCGGAGGAACCAGGCGCGGCCCAAAGCACCCATCAGAGAGTCCGTCCTGAATGCGGTCGATGCGCCTCGAATTCTCAGAATCACAAACACACATTGAGTCTGCAAAGCTCATTTCTGTTGGATTCATTTAGAAGCAACATAAAAAACTGATGTTAAAGTTTGTGTTCTACAAAAAGACAACTCGACGTGGAAATGAGCCGAGGCCGGAGGAGGTCAGAGAGATACTCATGGGAAAAGACTAAAACCTAACATTTTATTTTTTTCACTTTTCATATTAGTTCAAATATTCAAGTATTTGAGTACAAAACTGCCATAGTACTTGTCAGATAAAAACAAATATCCGCGGTATCACCATCATGGCATATAAATGAGACCCCCGGATCTGCTCCCCTCGCTCACAGAAGAACGCATTTTACATCAGAATCAGAACAGGTTTTATTGCCCTTGTCAGTGAACATAATTCACAAACAGGAAGTTCAGCGTGAAAAGTGCAACACAACAATAAATGATAGTAAAAAGTGTAGAAATTCTAAAATAATATAGAATAAGGACACGCAAAACAATAAACAGCAAGATCAGAACGACGGCAAAACTAGCAGTGCAAACAGTGGAAGTGTTATTTACATGAATTATTGAAACGAAGAATCATTGACATGAATTATTAAAATTAAGTACTATTTACATGAATTATTCAAGTGGCAGGTGTTTAAGAAGTGTTCGTGAGTCCAACGGCAGAGAGGAACAAGGGTTCTTGTGGCAGGAGGTTCTGGTCCGGATGGACTGTTGGACTGTTGAAATTGAAACCACACGCAACGACTTTTTGTTGCTTTTGGTTAAAAAAAATTTTAAAATCCGCAAAACCTGCATCGTTTTAGAACTCAAACCTGTTCACTCTTTCCAACGACATCAAAACGAGCATCACTTCAAAGCGATACTTGCCCCACCCCTCAACCAACGATATTCACTCGAGCGATACTTTTGCTTCTGTATTTCCAAGAATCAAAAATCCATCATTTGCTGCTGAACCTCGCTCCAACCACAACACAGACGGATGGAACCTTCTAAGAGAACATTTTCTCTCTGCTCCGCTGGGGGGGGAAGCGGAGAACGGGAGAGGAACCATCGAACAAACGGAACGGATTGACTTTCAATAAGACGCTTGTGTCGGCATTAAACATTCATCTGTGAACGGTCTGTGGTCCAGAGTTTACTGTTGTCACGAGAAAGCGTCACACCTCTATTATTTATGATTTCTGTCTAAGTCTTCGCTGGCACGTTCTGGTGTCGAATCTGTCTGGAAAAGGAGTCAACGTGGAACGAGAAGGTCCCGGTTTCGATTACCGGAGTTTGTGGGGTCTTTTGTTACGCGAGTGGGTTTCCTCTGGGTGTTCCGGGTTTTTCCCCATCAACTGGCTCCAGATTGTGTCTTTACACCTGATAGCATTTTCTGTTAGCCTGAAGTTAGCTCTACAGGCTAATCCTCCCGACAGGTTCCAATGACCTTGAAGGTATTGAAAGATTACCAGATTGTACAAGAAAATCCCATGAAAATATTGAAATAGTTCTTTGGTTTGAGAAACAGAACTTTCATTGGTATTGACAATAAAAAAGGAGTAATTATAATCAAGAAATACAACAAAGTAATGACCGTTATGATCTCCTAACTGAAATATTTGTTAAGACTTTCAAGGGGAATAATATCTAAAGTAAATAAATGCATTAATAATCTGGACAGCTACTACTAAATATATTAAAATTAAGTGGTAAAGAGAAGGTAAATTTGTTTTGACGGACGAAGAATGGGAACATGTATGCGCTCAGCAACAGAGGAGCACAAAGTCACATGTTTGGAAAGAATTCTGTTGAATGAAGAATGTGAATGCTGGAGAAACTGTGGTTGCCAGGAGACTCACCATTGTCATGTGTTCTGGGACCGTCTTGTTGCACAAAAATATTGGACACAAATCAACAGTTTGTTTTGTTTTGGCACCACCGGCCCACTCAATTTCAGTGTATTTCGGGCCTCGAAACGCCTGACATGGACACAGTATATGGATACCTTTGGAACATACTTCTGACAGCAGGGAAAACGGACAACTTGGACTGGACCGACGTTATAACTGACATCAACTTGAAAATGGACAAATCTGACAAACATTGGACCAAATGGGACTTTTGTTTTGGACTTTGTGCCTTTACATTTATTTTTCTTTTCTTTGGATGCCTCACATTCCTAATTTTCTATTTTTATCTCATTTGTTCTCTCTGGCCTTGTTTGTTTTTGTTTGTTTTATGTGTTTAATCTTAAAAAATGAAAAAACCTATTGGATAACTAAGTCTTGGCCTACTTTATCGGCTGTTCTTTGCTAGCACGTTACGATAATTATATAGTAAGTTAGTCCCGACCAAACAATTGCAGCTTCGAAGAATGGTACGACAGCTTTCCCCACGAGCGCAAAGAATATTGTACCGCTTTTCCTTTAAGAGAGTCAGTTAGATTGTTAGCAATCATTATTAAAACCCGCTTTTAGCAGCATTAGCATAAAGAAGCACATCTTCTGGGATGGTACAGCTAGCACGTGTTTCGGTGCTTCACCTCGTGCTCCGGCGAGTGTGAGTCAGCAGCAAAAGCGCTACGTCCGACCTCTGTTTGACCTTAGCCCCGTCGCTAATCCCTCCACATGTGTGCTAATGCGCCAGCTGCACAGAGCTAGCGTGACGAATTTAAGTTAACTGCTTTAGCCGAGAAGAAAGGCCAGGACAATACCTTTCTAAGTCAGCAGTTTTAATCTGTTCTCGCCCGGCGAATAATATTTGTACAGCCGGGTTTTATTTTAATATTTATTGCAGACATTTTTGCCTTATTAGTTTTAACTTTTTGCTCTCAGAGGTCCGGTCCGCGTAGCTGCAGTTATTGGGCAATATATGCTCTGAATTAAAATACATAAAGATGAGCTACAACTGCGGCAATCTTCTGCAAAGTCCTTGACCTTTTCCGACTCTCTGACGTTAGCGGATTTCTCACGGAGGTGGCTAGTGTGTCCAAGAAGTTTACTTACGCAGGAGGAGCAGTATTATTCGAAAATAATAGAAGTACAAGTTGAGGTCCAAGAAATTACTCTAGAAAGTGTAAAATACGTGTAGTAAACATGATTATATTTCAGATTGTTGTAAACATTTTGCCTTATTGTCCCCAGTTTGACCATTTTTGTAAAGTGGTTGGACGTGAGCGGCAGCTGTGACACAGGTAGAGGTAATTCCACAGCTGTTACCTAGCAACCAGACTGTAAACAAGAGCCAAAATCCACATAAATGACACAACAGTTATGATTTGACACACAATAACACCTTTAATATGTCGAACGATGGTTTAAACTGTCAGAAAGGTGTGTTTGTTGTGTGTGAACGTCGCGCATTGATGACATCACAGAGGGATTCAGCTCTATTTCCTGTCATTTTAAACTTTTTCACCAAGTTCTATACCATCAAACTAAGTCATAATTAGAAAAAACTGGAGAAGCTTCATGTGGACTTTAAAGTGCGTTTGACAGATTTTTATGATTTCCCAGTTTTTACATTATTTGGTGGAAAAAACAATGCCGTAAATATTAATTATTTATGACTTTTTCTGGATCGACGCACAAATGAGTAAAACCAAATCAGATCTGAAGGAGCGGCGCGAGAAACACTAATCTCATGTCGTCAACGCTTGTGTCGCTTCTAGATTTACTCACGTATTTTAGCCAAGTATGAGTACAAATATGTGTCTGGAAACTACTCTGAGAAGTGCAGTCAAGTGTTCAAAATCATGGACTACTGCAGTATTTTGTCTCGTTTATGGTCACGTAAGAGGCACCATTTCGGTTGTTCACAGCAGGAACGTCAGGTATACAATCCGGACGGAGGCGAGCGTAGGGGGGCGGCCGGACGGAGGCGAGCGTAGGGGGGCAGCCGGACGGAGGCGAGCGTAGGGGGGCAGCCGGACGGAGGCGAGCGTAGGGGCGCGGCCAGACGGAGGCGAGCGTAGGAGGGCGGCCGGACGTAGGCGAGCGTGGGGCGCGCCGGACGGAGGCGAGCGTAGGGCGCGGCGGAAGGGGCGAGCGCAGGGGGCGGCCGGACGGAGGCGAGCCTGGGGCGCGCCAGATGGAGGCGAGCGTAGGAGGGCGGCCGGACGTAGGCGAGCGTGGGGGCCGCGGCCGGAAGGGGGCGGCCGGAGGAGGCGAGCGTGGGGTGCGCCCGGACGAAGGCGAGCGTAGGGGCGCGGCCGGAAGGGGGCGAGCGTAGGGGGGTGGCCGGACGGAGGCGGGTGTAGGGGCGCAGCCGGACGGAGGCGAGCGTAGGGGCGCGACCGGACGGAGGCGAGCGTAGGCGCGCGGCTGGAGGAGGATTACCTTCTGATCCCATCACAGACCCACATGTCCCCCTTGTGGACACAATGTTATGGTTCAATCGTTTGGTCTAGTTTGGAGCTAAGTTTGTTTCAAGAAATTAGTTTTCAATTAGATTTTTTTATGTTTATTTAAAGCAACAGTACGTCACTTTCTGGAGGTGGCACATTCCCCACACTTCATACATTCTCCATGCAGATAGATACGTTTAATGCCATACTGTGTCATATTATTTGCCTGGTCACGCCCTCCGTCGCCTCGAGTCAAACTCAAACATCGCACTCATTTGTGCGATGATGGGACGAAGGCGCTCATTGGTTCTTTATCAATTACAATGAAATCAATCACTTCAGATCAACAGAAGTTAAGAGATCAGTCAGAGTGATTCTGATCTGTGTGACTGATATTGATCTAATATTGATCTGTGTGACTGATATTTCTGACATATTGACATTGTATGTTCATTAATATGCACCGTCCCCTTTAAATGAATAAATCTAAAATATTGATCTGTTTATAAAATACAGAGAAATATCCTTCTGAGTTTCCGGGGAAGGATATTATACCTGAACATTTCCATTGGAACAAGCGGAGGAGGCTCCTCCAGGCAGAGTACGAGTCAGGTTTGTGCTGCAAACACAAGGTTTTTCTACACTTTCGAGTGTAATAAAACATCCCAAATCTACGTACGGGCTTTAAGATAGATGTTCTGAAAGACTTTGGACAAGAACATTTGAGTGAAAATGGTTTGCTCCAATAACAGATGATTTCTTCTTGACATTAGAAACAAAAATGGAAAGATAATGCCTTGAATCTGTTTGTTTTCTGAGTAGAGGAGAAAGTATAATACACCTTAATAAGCTTTAATAAAGCTTGAACAAAGAACTCCTGAACGAGGGAGGGAATTCACCAACTCACCAAAGACTTTCAATCACGATGAACAAATAGTTTATGAGAATGATTCAGATTTAGCGACTGCGTAATTAGGAGTTAAGGTCAGGGTGTTAAATAAGTAGTTGCTAAGTCTGAATCATTCATAATAAACTAAGTCAGTATTTTTCATGCTGTTTAAAGGGCATTTCAAGTGTTACTAATGAGTCCTGTGATGGTGTTAAAGGTGTTTCTCAATCTGTACGTGTAGCTCTGTAGGTATGCGGACCCCCTGGTGATACTTTACTTTAACAAATGTGCTTATGTTTTGTCCTTTTTGTAGTTATTCCACATTTAGCGACACTAAAGTTGGACCAGGTTTAGTCTTGCAGATCCTGTATTCGGAAAGCCAAAGATGTTCTTAGCTGCTTCCTGGATCGGCACCTAATGACATCATACAGTGGAGCCGCGCGTTTTGAGCTCTCACGAGGAGACGGCTTCAGAATGCAAGATGAGGACAACAACAACAACAACCATAACTCCAGGTGTGTGTTTTTCAGGAGTAAACAATCATATAATATTGTTAAAAGCTCAGACATGATGGCACAACGCGAGACCTTTAAATCCCCTTGTTTGTTCCTTTACAGATCCTTCTCACAAACTTCCATAAAAACAGAACGCTTGCGAGAAGGGCCCCGTGTCCCCCCGGCCCCGCGGTTATTGAATTTGCAAGTGCCAAATACATAAAGATGAGCAACAACTTGTGCAATCTTCTCCACTGTCCTTGACCTTTCCCTGCCGCTCTTGTCAGACGCAGCCGGGCTTTAAAAGCGAAGTCAAGTCCGGACAGGTAAGAGAAGTAAAATATGACTTACTGAGGCTGGAGGAGGCACAGATGCAGACTCAGGATAAACCTTTGATGGCGGTGGTGGTCCCTAGAGTTGTGCAAGCCTAAGGTCTAAAAGTAAAGCTGAAGATAGAAACGTTCTGCACAGTTCAACAGGATATAGACAGTAGTATTTTTGAGTTTTTTGTTGTTGTACCTACTAAGTTTGCAATTCAGCCAGTGGCGCAGAAGCAGAACTAAAGGAGCTTTTCCAATTGTGTTCATGTAAAAACTGCTTCGACTCAGCAGAACTATATTTTGGGTCAAAATGAGGCCGCCGTGTGCTGTTTGCATCTAATTATCGAGCGCTTTTGTTGTCCATGAACCAGGAAGTAAGGCCGCGGTGCGCGACGCTAGCATGCTATTTGTTGTTAGCATTGCCGGCTAAAGTCCGCGCTTGTTGTGAAAGGCGCTTATAAACGGAATAATTAGGAGTCTTGGAATGCGTTGGGGGAAGCGTGGGAATAACTCTGAACTGGAATGAGGAATTAGCTCTATTTGTCACCTTTTTAAGAGGGTAAAAAGCAGATACTTTTACGCCGCTATGTGTTCGTGATCGTGTAAGTGTTTGGGATGTCAAATGTACATCGAGATGCATTAACAAAAAGCAATGTTAGAAAATAATCCAAAGAGTCGTGAACAAACTCGATGAGCCGCTGGGTCACGGACGGTAAACAGATCTGTCACTATGTACACACAATGTAAGTTTTGATCATAAAATCTGGTTAATACTGGACATGTTTTCGAACAGTATCTCTGGTGTTTGTTGTTAACTTGAGCCCTGAGGAATACTCTGCGCCGCTTCGAAAAATACAATAACTACTCTGTATGGCAGCACATACTCTTTATGATCAAATCAGAGTTCATTAGATTACTCCAGGCTGAAACGTAATGCCTTGGTTTATTTCAAAGATTGCACAAAGCCCTTTCTTATAGTCAATCAGTCGAGGTACAGTAAATAAACGTACACCGGGAACAGTCAGGGTTGGCAGGGTGGCATAATTATGTATTTTTTAATTCTCTCAGTCATAGATTGAAGGGTTTATATCGGGTCTCTATGAACAGTAAACTTATCAGATTTGGGGTTGTTTTGGGGGTTTCACATTCTAACTTCGAGCTGGTTGCCCTGGCGTTAGCGCTGACCAATCGTATTCTCCCTTTACAGTTGATTGACAGGCTCAAACAGGCACTAGTCCTGGTTTAGTTCCTCAGCCCAGCACTAGACCCATAGCTAGACCTGGCCCTGTGTGTGTAATGACTGGAGCTACCACCAGTTGGCGCCAGATTGTCACTTTGCCAGGTCGGTTGACGCTAGCTAACTGTTTACCTTTTCTGCTGAGTTTGAAAGAAAAAGAAAGAAGATGATTTCATTTGGACAAATTATGGGATTATTATTCAAAAAGGAGAAGTTTATTGTTGTGATGAAACGCTCAGAAGAACATCTGAAACCGAGCGACAAAGGGGCTCGCGGCCTGACGTGTGTGTGCTAACCAGAGAGAGAAGCAGCTGTGAGTGCGACCCGGGCGGTTGTATGTAACTGCGTGTGCACTCAGGCGGTTGTATGTAACTGTGAGTGCACCCGGGCGGTTGTATGCAACTGCGAGTGCACCCGGGCGGTTGTATGTAAACCGGATGCGCGGGGTTGTATGTAACTGTGAGTTGCACCCGGCGGTATGTATGCAACTGGAGTGCACCCGGGCGTTGTATGTAACTGTGAGTGCACCCGGCGGTGTATGTAATGTGAGTCGCACCGGGCGGTTGATGGATGGGTGTGTAACTGTTGAGTGCCCCGGGCGTTGTATGTAACTGTGAGTGGACCCGGGCGGTTGTATGTAACTGTGAGTGCACCCGGCGGTTGTATGTAACTGCCCGACCCAAGGGGACCGGCGTCCACCACTGACCGCCGAATGTCAGCCTTGTTTCTCCATGTTTGGACACTTTGTCGCTATCATCAGAAGACCCCTCCCCCACCACACTGCTGAAGTGCCATTGGTTCAACAGGAACTTGGTGAATTCATAAACTCAGGGATTTGAAAACATTTGGCAGCGCAAGATTAAACATGAATTAAGTAGGACTTTTGTTGCACTAAAACAAAGGCGGTCCGTCAATTCTTAGTCAAATGTGAATGCACCACCACAGAACATTAACTCAGAAGGTGGAGATGCTTGTCCACTGAAGGTTGGTGGTTTGTTTCCCTTGGGCCAGACACTCTTTACACTACTTAAAGAGGCCTTATGCCTGGCATGTTCCACAGTATGGTATAAACATATCTATCTTTCATTTATTCAGTTACAGGTGTTCTTATTCCAGAGCAAAACGACGACATCTCCATGGAGAAAAGAAGGTTTCCTAGTGTCCCTTTAAGTCCCAGACCAGGCCAAAGGATCAGAATTACAACCTTGGCTACCGTATTTAACCACGACCGATTGTGCCCGAGGCGTGAATGATGAATGAAAGCTATACCAACCTCCACGTCCCACTAGCCCAGAATAACATTATAAGAGAAAAAAAAAATAAAGAAACTGGCAACTGACACATCCCATATTTTATTCTGTGACTTCTTTTTCAGTTCTTCTCTGGCTTTCGTCTCTTTCCCCATCACGATTCCCGGTGCGTCTTGGCGTGTCCTCCTGGGAGCTTAGCCGAGGATTTAGGCCTTCTCGTCTCCACCGCTAACCTCCCATCTTTTCATCCCGGTGCCTCCCTCAGCCCATTCCTGCCTCTCCGTCTCTCCTCGCCCTCCTTTTCCCGTGCTTAACCTGCTTCGCGAGCCCCCCGCCTGCCACACTCACACACACGCGCACACACATGCCATCTAAGCCAGGAGCCAGCGTCAAATCCCTCTTCCAACCATTCATTCTTTGTTTTCATTTCTTTTAATGTCATGTCCAGCTGGTTTGGAAAAGCGGGTCGGCGGCGGGTTGGCAGCGTGTCTGGTGCGGCGCCGACGTGATAGGAGGGCACGCAGATGTTAACCTCAATGGAAGAAAATAAACCGTGCCATTTCATTTACGGGAATTCAACAGGGCGCCGTTGGTTACCAGACCGGTGACGACTGGCGACGTTGTGGACAAATTATGTTGCTCTGTTACCGGGAGATACCGGGATTAAAATGCAGCACAGTCTCATTTACATGCCGGGATTAGAAAACAAATCGGACCATTTAATTGGGCAATGCTGCTTTTGTTCGGTGTTCAAGGTGGAAACAGTTCGGCGATTTACATGATACAGCGCGCTTATCCGAAAAGGATTTGTCAAAAATGTGTATGGGACGGAGCTAATTGATTTGTTGACGTTAATGCTGCATGACAAGTAGAGATGCTAACACGCTAACATGAAGGTGCTAACATGCTCCATGTGCGTGTGATCAGTGGTGGTCAGTGTGGTATGTGGAAGGGACAGTGTACAATGATGCCTTGTGTTTGTGGCCAATGTTTTTATGTTTTGCTACGATTAAAAAAAATTATATTCATTAGTCCTCATTTGCATATGCTTTGTTAGACCAATTGTTTAATTTGTGCAGCCTTTCATAGACCTGGTGATAGTCAGAAAGCCAAACTCAGGGGCTTCCAGGATTACCACCACATGACATCATATAGTGGGGAAAAGGTGCAGCTGCTCATACTGTGAGGTAGGCTCTGTGCTTTCAACAATTTCCCACATGTCTTCCCCAAATCCTCACCCCTTTCACACTTTCTGCACCATCTGATAAACCTGTTTGTTTTGAAATCATCAGTAACAATACCACCATTTAAAAAAAAATAATAATAATTATCTCAAATACCCAAATGTTGGTTATGTCGTTCCGCAGGGATCAGTGCTTGGACCCACACTATTGTACATGCGTTTGTTATAATATATCTGCCACGATAAAGTGAAACTTTGTGGACAGCACCGCCTTCCTCCTCCTTCCTGCTTTTTTTTTTTCTCATTATATTTTACCATGACTACTTTTACTCTTTACCATTACTAGTTTGTACATTGTGTTCTGACTCTGAATTTGATTTGATTCACACAGTTCATACTTGTTTGCATCCACGTATTATAGATGCTCATATTTTATTTTTTAGCCTGTTAAGCTTTAGTAATAGACTAGCTGTGAGTTACACTGTGATTCCCACACCTACTCACTATTGACACTTGCATCATTAATATGCATTACGGAAGTGTAAACGTGAACGCTCCAGGGTATGGACATTTAAGGCTGACATTTAGCTGAATCCGCTTACAATTTTATGAGAAGATTCTGTAGGACTTTCACTGCGAGCAATAAAGAAGTCCTTGAAAACTTTTATGTTCTACCACGGAATGACCGATCCCACTGTCAGCTCGACTCCACGTTGGACAAATCATATGCACGTTTCATTTATGATTCCACGTTCTTTTATTGTCGGAGTAGCCTTTTATGTACTGGCGAATTGCTGGAAAATGTGGAACTATTTATCACGGCAAACAAAGTAAAAGCAGAACATTCGACGTGCATTGCAACTTCTACCTACGACTACGATCTGAGCACTGAAACGATCCCGTAAAGATGAAGTGGCACGTAAACAACTCGAAGGTATAAGATGTGAGGACGGAGGTGCACAACACGCCACTGTAACATTTCGGTTCGCACAAAATATTCGCCAACACTGTGTCAATAGCTGATTGATTTGATCGTTGTGAGAAATAACATACAAAACGCTTTACCAACGTTCTATGCAAAATTGCCCATCCGGGACTGACCCAGAAATAAACTAGGACTAGACTAGTACCTACCAGGTCTGAACCACGACTAACCCAGACCCAAAACTAAAGTAACATTTTTGTAGGACTAAACCAAGACCAAACCAAGTCTAAACTAGTGCTAACCCAGAATTAAACCAGTAAACACGATTTTATTATTATTTTTTCATACCTGGACGATGGGTAGTGGGCTGGATTGAATCGCCTGGAGGCCCTGATTTGGCCCCCGGGCCTTAGGTTGAACAGCCCTGGTATACGAGGAATAAGATTATTTAAATGACAGGTAAACTATTTCTGACGCAAGTAATCTGATGTCTTTACGATCACGGCCCCTCTGGTTACTCTGCCGTTTCCATGTCATTTAAATCATCTTAATTTATCTGATCTTTGGTGCGCGCTTACATCTGATCTGATGTGAGTAATCCCATCTGTTCGCACACATATTTTTACAAAAAAAAAAAGAGTTATTTTTTCATTAATTTTATCTTCCAAATACATCAGTTGCTCTAAAACTCCCCTGATCAACCGACACATTTCTCACACAAAAAAGAGAACAGAAACGTGCAAATGAAACAAAACACGACATCATTTTATTATAATAACTACACTTTAATTTAGCCTTAATAAAGCATGAACAAAGACTTAATTCATAATGAACAAATGGTTTATTCAGGATTATTCAGGCTTGGTTACAACTTCATTAATAAACTCTAACTTCTAACCTGTTATTACACGTTACTAAACTTGAATCCTTCTTAATAAACTGCGTGTTCGTTATGATTTAGCTTAATTAAGGCTAATAAATGCTAACAACCACATCCAGGACATTAGCACACTTTCTGCCCTGTTTCTGAACCGCACTGAACCGATCTGGCGCGCGCACGTTTATCGCCGTTTCCCCTGGACGCTGCTGCCCCCCTGTGTCCGCGCCGGGACATTGCGGCGCCAGTCTCCCCATAATGACCCAACGCTTTTTGAGGGAGTTGCATCACGACCCTCGCGTACCCCTCCTCCCCTTCTCTCTCTCTCTCTCTCGCTCACTCTCTCCCCCGCACAATCTACCCACCTCCCCCAGTAACCCCTCCCTCCCTCACTCACTCACACACACTCACTCTCTCTCTCTCTTCCATCTCTTCACCGAATTGGATAAACATTGCTGGAAGATATATAACGTGTTGCTATGGTGATCAGCTAAATTTTTTATTTTTATTTTGTAAGTGTGTGTGGCGTTTGTGGGAGACAGGGACACGCTGGTGCTCAGGGAGAGTGTGAGAGTTGAAAGAGAACCAAAAATAGGACCTGATGTTTCTCAATGCACGCCACGCTCCGCTCACCTAGCGTAGCATCTAAAGCCCCCCCCCCCATCCCAACCAACCCCCCAAAAAATGAAAGAGTCCTCCTCCTCTTCCCCTTAAGACGTCTCCGTGGAGCGTTTAACCTCTCTTCCTCCCGTTCCTCACTCCCCCGCTCTCCCAGCCCTGCTCTCCGGCTGCTCCCTGTCCTCCGGGGACACATTTGCAGTCACGCAAAGTCTGCCTGATTGGCTTGGTGTTTTAGGTGCATGTGTTCAGTGCGTTGTGTGTATGTGTGCGTGTGTGGACTGCTTGCTGTCCCTCCAGTGCCGTAATCCCCGTTCGGCGCCGCGAGTCGGGGCTGGCGTGGTGTCGTCCGGCGCGCCATTGATTCCCAGCTGTTGGACATCCGGGAAGTGGCTAATGGTCAAGTCGCCGGGCGCGTCCGGGCTGCCGGCGGCGGCGAAAAAACGAGATTAGACGAGATCCGCTGTCGTTACCGCGCCGACGGGGAGACGTGGGAGATGCAACAGGCCGCGGTTGGAGTCGTTAGGAAGAAAACGAGTGTGT
Source organism: Chaenogobius annularis (assembly GCA_015082035.1). Classification (NCBI taxonomy): domain Eukaryota; kingdom Metazoa; phylum Chordata; class Actinopteri; order Gobiiformes; family Gobiidae; genus Chaenogobius; species Chaenogobius annularis. Next base: position 343,917 of record BJKM01000358.1, read on the forward strand.
GAAAGTCAAAGTCAGGACAAAAGAATAATACTGTCATTCGTGAGTTTCCTGTTCATGGAAGACATTTTGAGGACTTTCACGCGCGTAGAAAAGATATAGAAATTAAAGATACAGTATGAACTTTTCGGGAGCAAGGAGAATATGCAACATGTGGGAAGTTCTAAGGGCAAAACGTTTGAAACAGCAGAACATAAACGCTCATTAGAGAGGAAATATCAAGGGGCTCGCACACAACAGACGCCATGGTAACCAAAGGAGGAGAGGGAGCGGGTGAGACAGAGGGACAGGGAGAGGGAAGAAAAGAGAGAAGACGGGGCAGAAGAGGAGAGGAGGGAGGAGGTGGGAGAGAAGAGGAGAGAAGGAAAGAGAAGAGAGTGTGTGAAAGCGATGGGGGAGAGAAAGAAAATGTGTAAATCAAGAGAGGGAAGAGGAGAGGGAGGAGGGGAGGCGAAGAGAGGGAGGAAAAGAACGAGATGGGGAGATCGAGAAAGAGAGAGAAAGAGGAGGGACATGAGAGACTGAGGGAGAACAGAGAGAGTGAGGAGGGAAGAATGAGAGAGAAAGAGAGAGAAAGAAGAGGGAAAAGAGAGAGAGTGAGGAGGGAAGAACGAGAGAGAAAGGGAGAGAAAAAAGAAGAGGGAAAAGAGAGAGTGAGGAGGGAAGAACGAGAGAGAAAGAGAGAAAGAAGAGGGAAAAGAGAGAGAGGAAGGGAAGAACGAGAGAGAAAGGGAGAGAAAGAAGAGGGAAAAGAGAGAGAGTGAGGAGGGAAGAACGAGAGAGAAAGAGAGAGAAAGAAGAGGGAAAAGAGAGAGTGAGGAGGGAAGAACGAGAGAGAAAGAGAGAGAAAGAAGAGGGAAAAGAGAGAGAGTGAGGAGGGAAGAATGAGAGAGAAAGAGAGAGAAAGAAGAGGGAAAAGAGAGAGTGAGGAGGGAAGAACGAGAGAGAAAGAGAAAAAGAAGAGGGAAAAGAGAGAGTGAGGGAGGGAAGAATGAGAGAGAAAGGGAGAGAAAGAAGAGGGAAAAGAGAGAGTGAGGTGGGAAGAACGAGAGAGAGGGAGAGAAAGAAGAGGGAAAAGAGAGATTGAGAGGGGGAGAAGAGAGAGAGAGTGAGGGAGAGAGAAGAGGATGTGGACGCGGAGGAGAGGGGAGGAGGAGAGGGGGGAGGAGAGGGGGGAGAGAGGGGGAGGAGTGGAGGTAGAGACGTAACAGTTGAGCGGCGCGGCCCCCTGCTGGCTCGTATCAGGGCTGCACAGATGGTCTCCTGCTTTTCTGGAACATTCACACACTTGTTGCTTCTCACCGTGTCTTCCCCACTCCCCCCTCTCTTCCCCTCTCTCTCTCTTACTCCCCCTTCTCTTCCCCTCTCTCTCTCTCTCTCACTCCCCCTCTCCCCTCTGTCTCTCTCTCTTACTCCCCTCTCCCCCTGTCTCTCTCTCTTACTCCCCCTCTCCTCCCCCTCTTCCCTCTGTCTCTCTCTCTCTCTTACTCCCCTCTCCCCTGTCTCTCTCTCTTACTCCCCTCTCCTCCCCTCTTCCCTCTGTCTTCTCTCTCTCTTCTTCTACTCCCCTCCTCCCCTCTCCCCTCTGTCTCTCTCTTTACTCCCTCTCCTCCCCCTCTTCCCTCTGTCTCTCTCTCTCTCTCTCTTATTCCCCCTCTCCTCCCCTCTCCCCTCTGTCTCTCTCTTTACTCCCCCTCTCCTCCCCCTCTCCCTCTGTCTCTCTCTCTCTCTTACTCCCCCTCTCCCCTCTGTCTCTCTCTCTCTCTACTCCCCCTCCCTCCCCTCTCTCTCTCTTACTCCCCCTCTCCTCCCCTCTCTCCTCTGTCTCCTCTCTCTCTACTCCCCCTCTCCCCTCTGTCTCTCTCTCTTACTCCCCCTCTCCCCTGTCTCTCTCTCTTACTCCCCCTCTCCTCCCCTCTTCCCTCTCTCTCTCTCTCTCTTACTCCCCTCTCTCCCCTGTCTCTCTCTCTCTTACTCCCCCTCTCCTCCCCTCTCCCTCTGTTCTCTCTCTCTCTCTCTTACTCCCCCTCTCCTCCCCTCTCCCCTCTGTCTCTCTCTTACTCCCCCTCTCCTCCCCTCTCCCCTCTGTCTCTCTCACACTCTCTTACTCTTCGACTCTTTCCCCCGCCTCTCTTACTCCTCTTTCCCCCTCTCACTTCTCGTTTCTCTCTTTCCCTTTCTCTCTCTCTTTCTTCTCCTCTGTCCCTCACTCTTACTCTTTTATTCCTCCTCTCTTCCTATTTCACTCTCATTCTCCTCCTCACTTTGCCCTCTCTCTCTCCTCCCTCTCTCCTTTCCCTCTCCCTTCCTCTGACTCCCTCTCTTTCCCTCTTCCTCTCCTTCTCCCCTCTCTTTCCCTCTTCCTCTTCCCTTCCTCTGACTCCACCTCTTTTTCCTCTTCCTCCTCCTCTCTCTTTCCTCTTCCTCCTCCTCTTTTTCCCTACTGTCTGATGATCAAATGCGATGCCGCTCAGGCTCAAGTGTGAGAGTGATGACCCTGCTCACCTCCCGCTCCGTGGCTCCCGCGCGCCGCCTGGCCTTTATGACAGACGGCGTTTGGCCCCGTCGCGGGTGGGCCGTGATGGACAGCCCGGGGCCCCTGCTCCCCCCGGGCCTGTAGGGCGGGGTCAGAGCGGCTGTCAGGTTAGAGACGCGTGAGGAGCAGAATCTGAGCTGAGGTAATTCCACAGGGAACAGGGGAACGAGGTGCAGAGGTTTGACCGCATAATCATGCTGCAGATATCATTGTTTTGCATTTTATTCTTCTGGGGACGAGGGGTCACGACGAGGGGTCACGACGAGGGGTCACGACCTTCAACAGGAGACGTCACCAACACCAATCATTAAACAGCAGTCGTCAAACCTTGAAGGGACTATTCACACGTATTGCACAGTCTTCAGTTTCATTTTGATCGCACAATCCCCACACGTACAGTGTGATTGCACACGCCACATTCACACATTCATAAAAGCCTGTTTAAAGCTTTGATTGCACATTCTCCGTATCCATGGAGAACGTGCAAGGAACGACCTGAGAACATACTTGGTCTTATCAAAGAGTCCACCTGGTTCCCCAGAGTCCGCCTGGTTCCCCCTAGTCCACCTGGTTCCCAGTCCGCCTGGTTCCCCCCAGAGCCACCTGGTTCCCCCCAGAGTCCTGGTCCCCGTCCACCTGGTTCCCCCAGAGTCCACCTGGTTCCCCCCAGAGTCCACCTGGTTCCCCCCAGAGTCCACTGGTTCCCCCCAGAGTCCACCTGGTTCCCCCAGAGTCCACCTGGTTCCCCAGAGTCCACCTGGTTCCCAGTCCACCTGGTTCCCAAGTCCACTGGTTCCCCAGAGTCCACCTGGTTCCCCAGAGTCCACCTGGTTCCCCCAGAGTCTACCTGGTTCCCCAGAGTCCACCTGGTTCCCCCCAGAGTCCACCTGGTTCCCCCAGAGTCCACCTGGTTCCCCCCAGAGTCCCTGGTTCCCCCCAGAGTCCACCTGGTTCCCCCCAGAGTCCACCTGGTTCCCCCAGAGTCCACCTGGTTTCCCCCCAGAGTCCACCTGGTTCCCCAGAGTCCACCTGGTTCCCCACAGAGTCCACCTGGTTCCCCCCAGAGTCCCACCTGGTTCCCCCCAGAGTCCACCTGGTTCCCCCAGAGTCCATCTGGTTCCCCCAGAGTCCACCTGGTTCCCCCCAGAGTCCACCTGGTTCCCCCCAGAGTCCACCTGGTTCCCCCAGAGTCCATCTGGTTCCCCCCAGAGTCCACCTGGTTCCCCCCAGAGTCCACCTGGTTCCCCCCAGTGGTCCACCTGGTTCCCCCCAGAGTCCATCTGGTTCCCCCCAGAGTCCACCTGGTTCCCCCCAGAGTCCACCTGGTTCCCCCCAGAGTCCACCTGGTTCCCCCCAGAGTCCACCTGGTTCCCCCCAGAGTCCACCTGGTTCCCCCAGAGTCCACCTGGTTCCCACCCCCAACAGAGTCCACCTGGTTCCCCACAGAGTCCACCTGGTTCCCCCCAGAGTCCACCTGGTTCCCAACAGAGTCCACCCGGTTACCAACAGAGTCCACCCGGTTCCCCACAGAGTCCACCCGGTTCCCCACAGAGTCCACCTGGTTCCCCCCATAGTCCACCTGGTTCTGAACTTAAATTTCCTTCAAAGTCAATCAAATATATTTCTCTTTTTAGTGCATGATTTAAAAACAGCTGTAAAAGGGAAATACTGGAGGAACTGGTTGCTTGGCCCCCGTCATCATGTGTCTTTGACTGTTCAGAAATATTGGACCAAAACAGCGATAAAATCCTCAATGATGTTTCCTTCTTATTTTCCGAACTCGTTCCGCTGCTGCTTCATGAAATCAAACGTTCTCAATTTAATCATTTGCTAAAAACTGTGAGATGAAAAAGCACTTTTACGTTTACTTTCTTGAGGAAAGGCTGAGCTCAAATCGTCATTTATTTTAATTGAACATAAAAATGACAAAATTGTTCGGAAATTGTCACTATTCTAAAAATGTCGTTAAAAAATATATATATCAATTAAAATTCTAAAAATGTCACAATTATAATTTTTTTTGTCTTTACAATTATATTGCGACTTAAATAATCACGATGATTGATTAACCATACGTCTTTCACTTCTTGTAGGTAAATGAAAGTGTTTGTAATACTGTGTAACTATACAGTAAAAATACTTCATTTGGCAGTGGGTTGGGCTGTAGTATGTCTCCGCCGTGTGTTCAAATGTTGTACTACAGCCAAAATCACAGGGATCGAGATGTTTTCAAGGACTTTTCAGAGAATACTTGGATACAACCAAGAAAGGAAACAAGCAGAATAAATCACGTCTCTTTTTTACTGTGGAATATTAGAAAAACACGGTCAAATTTCACTCTTTTGCGGCAACTAACGATTGTTTTAATTGTTTTAGAGGTCGACGAGTCAAACGATGATTTAAACTTTTAAAATACATTATGGACCAAATTAACGGTTGAAATATGGCGACTGAAGGAGAATATCTGCATAATAATGTGTAATATTGACATTTTGAGAGCTTGTTGTACTGTATTATGTGAAGTATAATTCAAATGGATGTTTAAATGATGTTTTCATGCACAACATTTCTAAATAAACACATCATTGCAGAATAAACCCTCTGAATAAACCTTAAAACACACTAAATACACTATTTAAAGCAGCAATCTAAGACAAGAAATCTAAAATGAAGCATAAAGCACTAATATAAAGCTAATTTAACTTCAAATACATATAAAAAGTTGTATTTTTCTTCAGTTAAATAAGCTTAATCTTACATATTTAATGGGTAATTAGTGCAGACCTCCAAACACAAGATTAAAAAAGTTAAGTTTGTGTTTGTCAAGATTGAACACAATAATTCCAGGTTATTCTAACAAAGTTCGCAGTGAATGTTTTGGCCGTTTCATGAGTTGGATGAAATAAAATAATTCATCCAAATAGAAATGACGTTCAGCGTTTATTTCCTCCACATTAACAGACTTTTAATCAGTTCAATCTTCACACGAAACATTTTTTTTTTAAACTTTCGTCCTCCAAAGTCTGCAAACTTTACAGAACTAAGATTTATTAGAATTAAATCTAGACAACAAAAAATACACTTGTGCAGGGTTAACGAGGACTTACACGTCATTTTAACAACATGACACTGTTTATATTTCTACAAACTATTGAAATAAACACTGTTAAACCTGATTTAACACGTTTGACGCTAAATAAGCATTAAATGTGTAATATAGAGCCTATTTAACAAAAGATTCTTAGTTTTAAAAATGTATAAAATGACAAAACCAGAGCGAAGATGGTGTTAAAAGAGTATTTTAGGTGAAATGACGACCTTCTTTATTTGCGTTTAGATTTCTCGTCTTTGATTGTTCTTACTCGTCGAGACGGAATGAACTTTAATTCAATGTGTGAACGACAAGGAAAACGCTTCTGTGCTTCAGTTTGTGGAATACAATTACGGAAAGCATATTTCAGAATCGGAAAAGTGAGTGTAAATATAAAAGGAATAAAAACTATAAAATATAAAACCCGTTTTGAGATGTGAATGTACACAAAGTATTGGGCATTAAACTGACATTCTATAGTAATGAACGCGGGGGCTGTATTGTAATTATAATTCATTTGTATTTCTTTTTAAATCACATTATAAAAAGGAAAGAGACGGTATAAAATATGATTGAAAAAATGACTTTAACATTATTTAAGACGCAATAACCTGTGCTTTTATCACATTTTAAGATTTAGAAATGACTGAACTAGAGAATACATTTCTAGTACATTTTGTGTATTTTTCCTCATTTTAAGCTTTTTTTTTTTTTTTTTAATGTAGAAACAGTGCTTTTCATTCAAATCTAAAGGACAAAAAGGGGCAAAAGAACCACACACACGCACACACAACACTTGCATTGTTTTTAATGTCAGATTGTACAAGGAGTCTTTTTTTTTATTTTTTTATTTTATTTTTTTACACTATGTACCACAATAGACAGCACCAGCTCGGGTTTATATTTACATCAGAGTCCGACGGGTCACCGCGCGGTCACCGCGCGCACGGCGGTCACCGGCGTCACCGGCGGGTCACGGCGCTCACCGGCGCGGTCACCGGCGCGGGTCACCGGCGCGGGTCACGGCGGTCACCGGCGCGGGTCACCGGCGCGGTCACCGGCGCGGTCACCGGCGCGGGTCACCGCGCGGTCACCGGCGCGGTCACCGGCGCGGGTCACCGGCGCGGTCACCGGCGTCGACCGGCCGGTCACCGGCGCGGTCCGGCGACGCGGCACGCGCGCAGGGTCACCGGCGCACCGGGGGTCACCGGCCGTCACCGGCGCGGGTCACGGCGGGGTCACCGGCGCGGGTCACCGGCGCGGTCACCGGCGCGGGTCACCGGCGCGGTCACCGGCGCGGGTCACCGGCGCGGTCACCGGCGCGGGCACCGGCGCGGGTCACCGGCGCGGTCACCGGCCGGTCACCGGCGCGGGGTCACCGCGCGGGTCACCGGCGCGGGGTTCCACCGGCGCGGTCCCGGCGCGGTCACCGGCGCGGGTCACCGGCGGGTCACCGGCGGGGTCCACCGGCGCGGGTCACCGGCGCGGATCACCGGCGCGGATCACCGGCGCGGATCAACCGATCGCCGACGCGGATCGAGTCATGGGGGGAAAAAAAAAAGCGGCGAGAGACTCCGGTGAAACGAGGAACGACGAGAAGAGGCGGGGGAATTCAAACCGGGAGAACGCGTCCTTCAAGTATCGGAGGAGACGGGGAGACTGCCGAGAGGTGGGCGGAGCAAGCCGAAACGTTACGCGCGAGCGGCGTTACGTCAAAAAGAACGCGACTCGAGAAAGTACAAAAAGTAGTGTCGTGCGGTTGCCTTTCCAGCCGCTCCCATTTCCGAAGGGCGTGATTGACAGGCGGCTTAACCAATCAGAAACGCTTGGTCCGTTCGTGTCTAAACAAATATGGCGTTTTGCGGGAAAAATAAACAAAAAAATAACACGGAGGCCTGAAAAACTGCGCCGATTTCTGCAGAGTCAACAAATTCAACAATAAACTCTGTGAATCTTAAGCAAATTAAGTTATATACTTTGTTTTGAACGTTACAAAAATATTTTAAAAGTATTCAGCGTCTGAGAGACACGTGACGCAAATTAGCGGCGGCGGTTGGACCAGTCCGCGCATCGGAGTTCGTTTCGACGTCCCGGTCCAAATCCAGACCCTTCTAAATCATAACTGCGCGAGAAACGCATTAATGTAGTAAAGCTTCTGTCACTTGTAGACTTTACGAACCAACAAAACTTTGACTCGAGTAAAAAGTACTGTCGAGTCAAAGTGTCGTTTCTGAATTTAAATGCTTTTGAGCAAAACGTAAACGGCGATCTGCCCACCTCTGGAAAAGCAAACAAAAAACAAACAGGAAAAAGGATTTCACAGGGCATAAAACGTGTAATATGATATACAAAATGTTAAGGGAAAACATTGGATGGTGAAGGAAAATAAATACCAGCACGGCGCGGTTCGGTGCGGCGGCGTTTTGGCGGCGTTTCATTCAAAGGCAGAAAATATTGAAAACAGAATATCTACGGATGAACGAAACCAACCAAATCGATCTCTAGTCGATTTAATCCACAATTTAGTCCACATTCTTTGTTAAATAGGAGCAAGGCAAGAGCGTAGTCCCATTTTTAGATTTGGTTTAGCCCAAATCTAGACCTAGCTTAGATCTGGTGGTACGTTTGAGAACCGCTGGTCAAGACTGTAACCATTTCAATTGAATCATTTAATCTGTAAATAACTAAAGCATTTTAGATTTATTCTGCGTAAAATGTAGTTTAGACCCATGGGATTCTTGGATTAGTTTAGCACGCTTTGTCCTCGTCGCCATTTTGTCAGACATTCGACCAACAGCGCGTGACCGTGCCATCGACCGTGGTATAGTTTCCTGCGATTTGGCACAGATTTTTTTCTTTTTTTTTTTTTAAACGCTGAATGTCCGTTCTGTAGTGGAAACAAGCCAGGACCAAAACCGCTCCAAACCGTGCCGTACCGAGCTGCAGTGTAACGCTTCATTTGGAAATAAAAAAAAAATTTAAAAAGTAAAATAAAAACAAGTTCGGCATGACAAATGGTTCTAGTGTTAGTCGCTTTGCCAAGAAAAATCCTGCAAGTGAACTAAAAAAGGTAAAAGTACGGGGGCTGCACGTTATGACAAAAAATTAAAATAACATTATTAGAAAGAAAGAAAAAAAAAAAGTTAAATGTATTATAGTCGTTTTAATTTATTTAATAGTTGTAATTACAGAGTTAAAATTATACATTAAAAAAAGGCCATTGCAATATTCAAAAGCGTTACCAAATATTGCAATTTTCCCATATTGTGCAGCCCTGGCTACAAGTTGCGACTAATACAGAATAAACAAAAAAAACATTTAAAAACCCGGTGGAACTGAAATGTTTGAGCCCCACACCCTCTCTCTCTCGCGCGCGCGCACACACACACACAGTTTGGGGGGAGATGGTTTAGCAGCGTTGGCAAAGGCAGAGTCCGACGATGGCAGTGGAGTTGTGGGAACACGTGAAGCAGCAGCGGCGACGGCGGCGGAGGAGGCGGCAGTAGCAGGTACAAAGCGTGAGGGGGCGCTCCGGGTCCGGACTCACTGTCGGGGCAGGGCCATGTGTGGACACCAACGGCCCAGTTTCCACCAAGCAGCGCGGTACTTCGCTAACTCGCTGATTACGCAACACTCAGATACATGATTTTTTAACTTTTTTTTTTTGGTTATATAAAAAGGCAGAATGGTGATATTTGACTTTATTTTATTATAAAGCAGGAGTATTGTGATATTCAGTTTTTTTTTTTTTTGCAAAACAGCTGAAACAATTTGTATAATGCGAGTGATGTCCCATAGTTTGAGCTAGTCCTAGACCAATTAGCGTCCTTGATCACACACAGTTAGCGACAGGTTTGACGTCACACGAGATCGTCGACGTCTACTTAATTCACACAAACTAATCTGAACGTTGTATACTTCTACAATTCGATGTTGTTTGTACGACGAAAACTTCAAATCCTACACAGCCTCTCGTGTTCATGATGTGGAGATGGGTTTATCACCTATGATTATGAGACAGAGGACAGAGCTCGTCGTTTCCCCCTCGGAGCCTTCGGGAAGTTTGGGGAAAGTGTGGTTTCTCCAGACGCCCGGTCGTCTGCCGAGGAACGCGAGCCAGAACACTTGGACACTGGTTGGTGGAAGGCTGGGCTGCTCCTCGGGCTAAAAGGACATGTGACCGCCCGAGACAGACGGCCGGGTAGAGCTCCAAGGTAAGAGCTCCGGAGAAGACGGCCGGGGTAGATCTCCAAGGTAGAGCTCCGGAGAAGACGGCCGGGGTAGATCTCCGGAGAAGACGGCCGGGTAGAGCTCCAGGGTAGAGCTCCGGAGAAGACGGCCGGGGTAGAGCTCCATGGTAGAGGCTCCAGGGTAAGACGGGCCGGGTTTTATAGAGCTCCAGCGAAGACGGCCGGGTTTTTAAGAGCTCCAGAGAAGACGGCCGGATTTTAGGCAGCCCAGGGTAGAGCTCCAGGGTAGAGCTCACAGGGTAGAGCTCCACTAGGGGTAGATGCTGCCAGGGTAGAGCTCCAGGGTAGAGTCCAGAGGGTAGAGCTCCAGGGTAGAGCTCCAGGGTAGAGGCTCCAGGGTGTAGAGCTCCAGGGTAGAAGGCTCCAGGGTAAGAGTCCAGGGTAGAGCTCCAGGGTAGAGCTCCAGGGTAGAGCTCCAGGGTATGGGTAGAGCTCCAGGGTAGAGCTCCAGGGTAGAGCTCCAGGGTAGAGCTCCAGGGTAGAGCTCCAGGGTAGAGCTCCAGGGTAGAGCTCCAGGGTAGAGCTCCAGGGCAGCCCAGACTCTGACCAGGCTGTGCTGATCTTCTGTGCTCGGGGGAGGGGCAGAAAAGACCACGCGTCATCTAAAGTCAGACTTTATTAGTAACTTTGAAACAAGTGAAACGGGGAAGATCAGAGTGGGCCAAGGCATGAGTCTTCATCAGCTGTCCATGGCACAGGAGCAGACAGTCTAGAGCATCCTGTTGCGTTTATGAGTGGGGGAGTCTGAGATGACGTCACTACAGGGGGCGGGGCCACGTTTGCGGTTGGCAGTGGAATCCAAGTGGAGCGCCATCTCCTCTGCGATAAAAGTGTTAAGGTCCACGTCGTGCAGGCCGTTCCTGCGCCGGCCCAGGGCCTGAGCGGGGTGAGTGGGGGAGCCAGGGGGGCCGGACCGCACCGATATACTCGCCATAGCACCACTGAGGCCTGGACGAGAACAACAACACGTCAGTCACATCTCCTGAACATGTGTTTGTGTTCAGACAAACGTACAGCTGAGGACAGTATGAGGAACTCTGGAGAACATCTTGGACCTGGATCCTGACTAGAGAACCAGCCAGTTCCTCATGCACATTTTCAAAAAGGATAAATATTAACTTTGCCACAGACTTGTGAGACGGCAGAGTAACAGCTCCATCTACTGGCTGCAGAGGGAATTATACCATTTGAATAAACGGTGTTTGCTATTGCAGCTGCTTGCCCATTTCCTGGTTTGAGCAGCAGTTGTGACGATCATGATTTGACGGCGGAAATGCACACACGTCTGCTGACGATATATGGACTTAATGACAAAAGATTCTCAGAGCCATGTCTACGGCTCGGGAAAACACCAGTTAAGGAGGCGATTCTGAGTGTTTTTGACGCTCAGAGGGAGAGGACCTTTTAAGCAGGAGTCATTAACGAGTGTGACTGAAGCCAAACGCTGCTCCAGGTGTTTGTGACGACAGAACAATGTTAAAGCTTATTTTGCATAATGTGTCCTTTAAAAGACAAAGATTGAAACAGGACTTCCTAAACTAAAGCAAGAATTGTGTTTCAGCTCTTCAGAGCAAGTATTTCCACAAAAACATTTTTCACCGTAAGCAACTTGATACAATAGGGTTAGGGCACACAATGATTTTAGACCCCAGCCCATTGTGCAGTCCGAATCTGAATATGAGAACAGAACCAGTAAATCACTGTCAACTTTATCATTTGGCTTGATATTATAGAGGACTAACTTCTGGTACATTACTGTAGTATTTAGTACACGTCCTTCTGGTACATTACTGTAGTATTGAGTACACGTCCTTCCGGTACATTACTGTAGTATTTAATACATTACTGTAGTATTTAATACTTACTGTAGTATTAATTACATTACTGTAGTACTGAGTACGCGTCCTTCGGTACATTACTGTAGATTAGTAGCGTCCTAATGCCTGATTACTAAGATCGGTCGCGTCCTTTCCGGTCAATTTACTGTAAGTATTGAGTAACGGTCCTCCGGTACATTAGTTGAAGTATGAGTACGCGTCCTTCCGGTACATTAGTGTAGTATTGAGTACGCGTCCTTCGCGTACAATTACTGTAGTTATTGATACGTGCCAGAGAGCGAACAGTAACAATGTGGCATCATGTACTGACCATGCAGTGCGATGGCCTCTCTGAAAGGCTGCAGGTCCGTCTCCACGGGAGCCTCCCCGTTCTCCGGGGGGCGGGTGCGATTGGCAGACACCACAGACACTCTGGGCGGGGGCTCGAGCTGTCCGAGGGGGCGGGGCTTTTCCCACACAGGAAGCTGATGAGGTCCTCGCGTCGGATGGTTCTTCTGCGCTTCTTCACCCAGGCGATCACCTCCTTGTTCCTGCGCGGGCAGCCGATCTGAATGCCCAGGTCGTAGCTGCGCTGACTGGCGCCTCTGTGCTTCTCTGCGGAGACAAGTCACACCCCATTATAGTTCCCAATCTTCAGGAGCAGGCCCAATAACCCTGAGACAGTCAAGCCCTCTACATAAAGCCATCAGCTTTGGTTAGATGTGCCTGTAAATGCCTTGGTTGTATTTAAAAATATAAAAAGACAGTAAAATGAACTACAAAGTGCAGGAACTATCACTATATACTGATTGGATCTGATTGTTTATTTCGAACATATAACATGTTTTTTTTTTTATAATACATAAACTATAATGCAGCAGTCCACCACACTCACTTCAGAAATCCAACCCCTGAAAGCTGCTGGACCAGACGTGTTTTCTCCGGCCACCTTAAGACACTGTGTAGGAGAGCAGCCCCCCATCTTCAGACATTTTAACACCTCCCTGGGTCATGCCATGTCCAGCCTGCTTCAAGTCGTCCATCATTGTCCCTTCCTCCTCCCTGCTGGACCACTGTAGTTCGCCTACAGAGCAAACAGGTCTGTAGACGACGCCATGAACCTGGCATGCCACTATCATCCCCGTGAACCTATGCCAGGATCCTGTGGATTAAGCGCTGCGTTCAACACCATCCCTCGGCTCTGCTCGCCAGACAAGTCTCCCAGCTCACGTGCTGACTCCACCTGCAGGGATCACTGACTTCCTGACGGATCGGATGCGGGAGAAGAATGTCTTCAGACACTCGGACTATCAGCACAGGAGTGTCCACAGGGCTCTGCTCTGTCTCTCTGCTCTCTGCTTCTGCTTCTGCTCTCTGCTCTCTGCTCTCTGCTCTCTGCTCTCTGCTCCTACACAACTTCTGCACCTCCAGCCACGAACTCCAAAAACTGATCTAGTTTGCGGACGACACCACCCTCATTTGGGCTCATCTCAGACGGGGATGAGTCTGTCTACAGGAGGGAGGTAGACTGGCTGTGTCCTGGTACAGCGGTACAACCTGGAATTCAACGCCAGAAGACAGTGGAGATGATCGTGGACTTCAGGAAAAGTCACAGCCCCCAGCCCCCCTCATCATGACAGACTCCTCAGCCCCCCTCATCATGACAGACCCCCAGCCACCACGGGACCCCAGTCAGGACCTCAAGGGGAGCCCACCATTAGCTCCTCATCAAGAAGACCCAGCAGGATTACTTCCTGCGGCAGCTGAGGAAAGCCAGCTGCCAGTGCAGATGATGGTGCAGTTTTACACGGCCATCATTGAGTCCATCCTCACCTCCTCCTATCACCGTGTTGGTACGCTGGAGCCACAGCCAGGGACAACAGAGACTACAGCGCCCTCTTGCTGAGAGCACTTGATCGGCTGCAGGCCGGATCACAGCTGACCCTTCTCCCCTGGACATGGTCTATTTGAGCCACTCCTCAGGCAGGAGGCCACTCCCCTCACGGCAGGAGGCCACTCCCCTCAGCAGGAGGCCACTCCTCAGGCAGGAGGCCACTCCCTCAGGCAGAGCATCCCCTCAGGCAGAGCACTCCCCTGAGCCAGGACCAGAACCTCCCGCCACAAGAATAGTTTCTTTCCTTCTGCCGTTGGATCATAAACAGCTCATTTAAAAACACCTGTCACTTTAACTGCAGCTATTCATCACTTTCTGCACTACAACTGTAAATTTAACTGTAAATTCTTGTGTACATAATAAGTCTATTTTTATTTCATATAGTTAATTTTTAACCATTTCCTAATGCATGCCCTTTTGATTTTATGTTGTTTTTATTATTGCTCAGTGTTTTATGTTGCACCTTAACAAGTTCCTATGTTTGTGAATTCTGTTCAACAATGGCAATAAACCTTTTCTGATTCAGTAATAAACAATATTTTGGGAACACATTTACATTCCATTCCATAAAAGGAGCAGGAAGAAGTCTCCGATTACACTGCAAGTTTGTTTTTTTTACTTTTAAATCAGTTCTTTTTGCAGACAATATACTTATTCTATTTATTCCAACTTTGCATAGCTCAAAACAACTGCAATATGATCACATTTTTGATGCATCTCCCTCCTCTAGCACATTAAACGTTCCTCACAGTTTCTTGCCCAACGCCGCTGAATGCCTCTCCCAGCGTAGTCGGAGTACGCTATATACATCCAGCAGTACTTGGACGTAAACATTACCCATTTAAGAAACAACCCAGTCCGCCCAGGGTCCCGAGATTGCGGGCAGTTTGAGGGATTTGACTGAGACAGAAATACTACCATTTACACAACACGGACATAAACACAGTAATCAAAAGTTCTCCCTGCGAATCCCATATTTGGCCTGAAAGAATGCGTACAGACACTCACCTTTGTATAGATTAGTGACAGCGGTGGCGGCGTTCTGGAAGGGCACCCAGAGGGACAGGCCTTGCTGCTGACATACTCTATCTGCAAACAGAAAAATATGACGGTGACGCTTTAAACCGCAATGTAAACAAGCGACAAATCCCTCAAACGAGACCTCCTAATAAGCATTGTGTGTTGGGTTATCGTTAACAGCAGTCTTTAGATTAAAAACACCACACTAACCAGTATAAGAAATGGTCACAATAGAATTTCTCAGATGATCATCGGCGTGGTAAATGAATCGCACAAACGCTACTCGACTACAAAATGAACCACAAAAGTAGCCTGTGTTTGAAAAAGAGAACACTGCAAGTTTTGCATTTTCTCATTTAGAAATAGATCTCTTTAGGTTGTGTTGCAATTACAGACTACTCATAATTTTTAACTTTTTAACAAAACGACCATTTCAGTGTCGTCTGGGTCTTCACCTTCTGTGGTTACTAAAGTCAAACCATCATTTCTATTGTAAATGGAGATGTTTTAAAAAAGGACATCAACCAAATAAAGCACTGAGATATGGAGACTGAATGCTTCTAAATAGAGAATATATACACGGATAATGTGTATTATTGATGGTTTTTTCACATTTTGATTAAATACAGACGTCATCTGTGCTATAAAAAAGGCACATGTGACTGTGTTTGAGAGTCACATTAAGTTGATTAAATGTTGCAGCCCTAGAACCAGGAATAAACATACATTTACTTCAATGTTGCCCAGCATCCCTAAATAGCTTTGTGCTCCTGGACACGTATGAAACCCGACAGACAAACCAAACAGATGAAGAGAACAGAAGAATGACTTTATTTGCACTCAGATATAAGAGCAGATTTTTGGATTAAACTCTAGTGCACTGCTGCTGAGGATACACACCGTTTACCAAACTCCTTGCGCCATTTTAGGGAGTGTTTTTCCCCTTGCAGTGCCTTGATAAACACAAAGCCGAAAGCGGTCACGTCTCCACACGGACCAAGTGAGCGGGTTTTTCCAAATCAATAAATACAGTTTGTTGATATTTACACTTCGCCGGTGGTTCAGAAAACGGAGCATTTAGTCGCTTTAGTCCCGTCTGCGTTTCGCCATTTTGACGAGCTTGGGCTTCACTTATCGGCGGAACAAATGGAATTTAGGTGAACCATATTGTTTAAAAGCCACAGCACACGGGGGCCGTCACTGCCCGCAATGTGTATGAACCGCAAAAAAAGATTTCCACGTAATGTATTTTTGGTTTCTGGCGTGGAATTCCGCGTGATTGCAACACTGTAGTCAGCTGTCCCACAGCCCGACACTGACCGGTAGTAGCTAGCTAGCCGTTAGCGCTTAGTTAGCATTGGGGTTAGCGGCGGGGAAAGTCCACAAAAAGACAAGTTTGCGTTGCGTTTGTGAGAAAAGAATTGTTCTCGGTTTATTCAGTAGGCACACACACGCCACGGGACGTTAACAGAAATGTGCTAACAAAACGCTAACTGGGTCTTAATGGCTTCAAGTGACATGTAAACTAGGTGCTAAGGATGCTAAGGGTATTAGCATATCCGGTGCCCTTTGTGTGTCGCTCTCCACCCTGCGATAACGTTTGCAGGGTTTATGCAGATAAGCAGCAAGTTTAATGGGGTGGTTTTAAAATGCTAATTTACAAGCCACGAGTACACGTTCAAACGCCACGATCGTGCACCAATACACACGTTAAAAAGCAAAACTCATTTAAATGCCCACACTATTGATTTGTAACAATTATTTTTGACATGATCCTTAAAACTTCGAATTCAAGAAGAGATTTAACGTTAGTCACAGCAGGAAGCACTCGTTTTTGTTATGGTTTCTTTCTGTTTTAAATCTGTTTGCATTATGATTTTAATGCACTCGCCTCTGTTATGCAAGTTTGAATTACCGTGTGCGACTTGTGCTGTGCTAATAAACTGGCCTGGCCCAATTGTTGTCAGCTGATTTACGGAACATTTGAACCAAACGCGTGATAAGTGCACGCAGTTTGAAACACAATGTGAATTGCAGTTAAAATAAATGAAATGCAATCATTAGCAGTTAAGTTTATGGGCTGGGGGTAAAAAAAATTGGAACATGCATCAATAAAATATGTTCTCAATCATATTAAAAGGGTCTTTTTCAACGTACACCTTATTGTTGTTTTAATTAATAACTTTTAAAGCGTTTTATGACCTCATAGAAGCCAGCTGATTAGCTCGAGGGGCCGGGATTAGCTTCCTTTAGCCTTTAGCTCCGTGCTAGTTAGCCTTAGCTCAAACTTGGCTATTTTTAGTACAAACCTTTATATAGTTGTGCTACTGCCGTGGCGGAGTTCTGGAAGAGGTGCCATAGCTTCTGCTGGCTCTGCTCCGTCTCCTCCTCGCTCGGCTCCTCCTGGTCGGCCTCGGCTAAACACTGCCGTTCCCACTTGGAGAACCAGTGCTCCGGGCCGTGCTCCTGAATCTGCGCTTCCCCCTCCTCCTTCCTCTCCTCCATGGCTCAGATCTCGGCCTGTACGGGTTCACAAACGGGCGTATTTCCCCGACCAGTCTCGAAGATCTTTCCGGCTAAAGTGCGAAACGAGCGGCCGCCCGAGCTACATAAAAAAGGGGAACGAAACAGCCGCGGTTAGAGCCACATTATTGACGTTTAAATTCCGCTTGCTCAGTCTGAAACTAAAGAACGCGACGATGACAACACCTAGGAATTTCTGGAGCTGGCACCCGCACAAAGTCCCGCCCGGTTTGACACTTTCCGGCGAAGCGATTGGTCGGCGCAAGTTTTGAAGGCGGGGCCCAGTGGGGGACGCCGGTTCTGATTGGACGGTGGGAGGGGGGAAAGAAAAGGTCAGAGAAAAACAACACTGCGGCTGCGTCCTGTTTCTGAAAAGCGTCGCTCCTTGACGCCTCCTACTCGACTCCTCAACGCTAGTCCCGCCCACAGACGAGAGCGAACCAATTGAAAACGACACGCTGCCGTTCCCCGTGGCTGTGTGTCGTCACGTGGGCGGGGATTACGGGGTAGAAGGCGAGGAGGAAAAAGCGTCGAGGAGGCAAGGGGGTCCGAGACGGAGCGCGCCCAGTGCTGATCCCACCCTGAGATGCCCGCATTCTGTTCGGTAGAGGGCGCGCTCACCAACAAGACTATTGACTGTATTGTAAGGTTGTTTTTCTGGGTTGTTTTCGAGACCCTTTACGCTGGCGTTGGGCTGAACCGTATTTGAGCCTAATCTACTTTTATAAATCCTCCTTCAAAACAGACCGGAAGGATTAAAAACAATTTGCAATAAAATGTCTTTTTTTTCTTGTTTAATGTTGCCTATCGTCTTTAAAATATTGAAATTGTCAC
Organism: Chaenogobius annularis; assembly: GCA_015082035.1. Taxonomy (NCBI): domain Eukaryota; kingdom Metazoa; phylum Chordata; class Actinopteri; order Gobiiformes; family Gobiidae; genus Chaenogobius; species Chaenogobius annularis. The sequence continues at coordinate 361,879 of BJKM01000358.1, forward strand.
ATTTGATATCATAAATAATCACATGTTGTATTGTTGCTATGGATAGCGGGGCTTTTGATGCTTCACATAAATGCTCACAATGTACGGTAACTTTTTTCTCTAGGGGCTACGTCTCTCGCTCGTCTCCATGGAGATGTTGTTGCATCACTCGGAATGTTTCATGTCATCAATCATATCTTGCATCTATTGAATAAAACATAGAGCAGTTTGAAGGACCCCTTTAACTGCACTCAAGATGAAAAAGAGAGTTTCTAAATGCTTTTTTTTAAATCCCTGTTTTCACCAATCCCTTATACACGCCCACTGCTCTGTACTGAAGCTGTTCTCCAATCTGTATTTATTTTTTCCTAATTGGTATTACACGTAAGATTCAGCAACGCCCTGTACACTACATTTAAATGAAGAAAATGAATAAATTAGCTTCTCAAAGTCAACTAAATTGTTTTTTATGAAGTTGTTTTAGATCAATATTACAATTTAAAATGACTAAACTATGACATAACGATCCACGGGTGTCGTAGATTATAACCATACGGCCTAAACCTGTCCCATATTTTTGCTTTACTATGTTTCGCAGTCGACCCCTCGGACATTTTTAATCCTGTTTTGCGTTGTACATTGTATTACACAAACGATAACAAATAATGACACGTATTTCTGAAATGAAATGGTGATGTGTGTCAGAGCTGTGGGTCTCCGAAAATGATCCACTGATGATCAAATCCACTAAATGCACGGATGGAATAAAAAAAATTAAAAAAACGACTTTGGAGATTGTTTTGAGACACAGTTAACACTAATATAAGGTTAAAAGTCGATGTCGCATAATATGGGAGCTTCAATCCAATCCAACTTTATTTGTAGAGCACATTTTACCAAACGCAAAGTCTCCAAAGTGCTGCACAGACAAGCGCAAGAAAAATATGTAAAAAATAAATATATAAATAAATAAATATGTAAAAACATGATTAAAAAAATTAAAAAATAAATTAAAATACACAAAATAATAATGACGTTCAGAGGACCACACAATTCTCATGCCGGGTTAAATGCCAGTGAATAAAAGTGTGTTTTTAAACGAGACTTAAAAACATCAACTGAAGGTGCAGTTTTTATATGAAATCCAACAAAAGGAGTAAAAACACAATTCTTTGGTGAGTTTCAAATTATTATTTTTCTTATTTCGTAACTGTGTGACAAACTAGTTGCCACACAGTGTTTTGTTTTGTTTTCTGCGGGGAGTTTCAGTTTATATCGCAAGGTTGTTAATCTTCTTTTTTCTTTTTTTTTACACAGGTGAGGGTTCAAAGCTCAGTGGATTTTATAACTGAAACGTATATACTCTAATCAGCTGTCGTGGCAGGCTGCACATGTCCAGGAGCAGTACGTGGAGCAGTACGTGGAGCAGTACCTGGAGCAGTACCTGGGAGTAGTGGAGGAGTAGCAGTACCTTGGAGCAGGACGTGGCAGCAGCTACCTGCGAGCAGTACCCTGGAGCAGTACCTGGAGCAGTACCGTGGAGAGAGTAGAGTACGTGGAGCAGTCTGGAGGCAGTACGATGGAGCATATACCCTGGAGCAGTACCTGGAAGCATACGTGGAGCAGTACGTGGAGTACCTGGAGACTGACAGTACTATGGGCAGTCTGGACAGTGTGGGAAGTACGTGGAGCTAGTGACCTAGCGAATTCCGTCCGTGGGACAGATGACCGGTAGCTTAGACCTGGCAGTGACGACTGGAGCAAGTACCTGGCCAAAGCTAGCAGTACGTGAGAGCAGTACCTGGAGCACGTACCTGGAGCAGTACCCCTGAGCAGTACGTGGAGCAGTACCTGGAGCAGTACGTGGAGCAGTACCTGGAGCAGTACAGTACTGAGCAGTACGTGGAGCAGTACGTGAGCAGTACCTGGAGCAGTACCTGGAGCAGCAGTTTTAAGGTAATTTCCTTTTCGAGAATGTCCAAAGAGAAAGAGTGGTGTGTGAGATGCTGTAGGGAAGACAGACCAGTTTCTGTAGGAGCTACTGGTTCAGTGGTGGGCATCCGGCTTAACGGTCGTTTGGTAGGAGAGGTCCCCAAAAAGCCACGGGAGCACGTTCAGGATCGGGGGCCCAGCGTCACCTTCCACCGGCTGAACTACTGTGTCCAGGACTTCAGGCTGTGTCGTAAGAGGGGTCCGGAGAAGTACATCCTCAAAGACGTCAGGTAACGAACGACGCTGTGCCAACGCTGTCCGGTAAACACAGAGGGTGGGATGACATTTGTGTCGTGATTATTGTGAGATGATGTACTGCGATTACCTCGTGATTATGGACGCTGTGGAAAACATTCTCATGTTCTACACTGTGACTATAATCGGGTTTGAGAGTTACTGTAATTATACAAAAACAATGTTATTTCATTTTTTTAAACATAAAACAAACAAAAAATACATAAAACAAACAGACCTATGCAAAGAAAGAGAAAACAATTATAATAAAATAAATACATACACACTTTAATTTAATTTAATTTAATTTAATTTATTTAATTTAATTTAATTTAATTTAATTTAATTTAATTTAATTTAATTTAATTTAATTTAATTTAATTTAATAAAAACAGACCTCGGCAGGACAATAGAGAACAAAAAAAGAATAAAATTAGAAAGTAATAGGATGGTATACAAAGGAAGGGGTGGTTAAAACATACACACACATAAACACTTTGTCATTTCAGTTCATAGAAATAGGTTTGATAGTCGTGCACTTCAAATGTGATTTTTGCACCACGGCTCCATTAACTGTAAACGTGTCATTTTAAAATAAATTGAGCAGCGATTGGGACTAAACTGCAGCATTTTTGTTTGTATTTTGTCCTCAAATTGTTTCCTTTGTTGATTGAATGTAATTGATTCATATCTCCGAGACCAGCACATTCTGTTCATTTTTAAACATTTTTATAAACAAAAGCCCATCGCTTGATAGAAATAAGGACAAATAATAATAATAATGGCACAATATGATAAACATAAATAAAATAACAGCACAAGTCCAACATTCAGGTCCCGTTTAATCCAAAGTTGATCAGATTTGTCCATTTCCAAATGAAGTCCTTTTTTCTGCCCTTTTACGACCTTGTGGTTCCAGTGGCATCATGAGGCCGGGGATGAACGCCATCATGGGCGCGACGGGCAGCGGCAAGACCTCGTAAATGGCCACTGCCCACCGCCACACTAGTCTGACACGTGGCGCTGAACTTTGACCTGGCCTGAGATAACTCCAGCTGTGTCCGTGTGTGTGTGTGTGTGTGTGTGTGTGTCACAACCAGGCTGCTGGACACGCTGATCGCGGGCAAGGAAGGACCCCAAGGGGCTCATGGGAGGGCGGGTGCTGGTGGACGGGCGAGCCGTGACGTCTGAACTCAGACTCCAGCTCTGCCTACTGGTCCAGGTAACAATGAATTGTGTCTTAAAATATTGTTATTCGTGGCGCATGTGTGACTTGCGTGTTCTAGGTTCATGTTGTATAGTTCTTCATGGTAAATTATATACACGTATTTATACTTTTTTGTGTATCTTTAGTAACCGCTGGGGTAACCTGAGTTTCAAACGCATGAAAGGAAAGAAGTATCATCTGTCTAATTTAGCAATTCACAAACCTCAACATACGTCACTAAGAATTCACATGCATGACTTTTTTGGCCGACTCGCACAGTTTTTAGTGGTCATTTCGAATAAGGTTTATTTTTATATATTTTTAACTTAACCCAAGCTATTTATTCACTATGTTATTATATTTGTATACTTTTTGTTAATTTTTTATATTTGGTTGTTTCTTATCACAGGAGAAAGTTTACCTTCGTTTGTGAATCTTTTTAATTTAGGTTTTCATTCACTGACAAAGGCAAATAAACCGTTTTTGTGATTCTGATAGTGAGATTTAGAACGCAGCCGTACAACGCAGCACACTAACGCATACACACACAGCACACACATCTTACACACACAACACACACACACACACACGACACACAGCACACACCGTCACACGCACACACACAAACAACGCACACACACACATCGACAACACACACGGCACACACACACACACACGCAGACACAGCACACACACGCACACACACACAGCACACACACACACGCACACAATCAACACACAACACACACACGACACACACACACACACACACACACACACGCACACACACACACGCACATACACGCACACACACAGCGCACGCACACACACACACGCTACACACACACACACACGCACACCACGCACACCACACACGCACATACACACACACACGCACGCACACACACGCACACACACACGCACGCACACGCACACACACACGCACACACACACACGCGCGCGCACACACACGCACACACACACGCACACACGCACACACGTACACGCATACACACACACACGCACACACGCACACACGACATGCACACACGCACACACACGCACACACACAGCACGCACACACGCACGCACACACACACACACACACACACACACACGCACACACACGCACACACACACGCACACACCACACACGCACAACACACACCACACACACACGCACACACACACACACACACCGGTTGTTTCTTGTTTGCAAATAGATCAAATGTTTTCCGATCCACTTCACGCAATCATTGGCAAAGAAAAGGAAAACAACCTGCTGTGTTAAAGGTGTTAAAGGATGACATTCTGATGGGCACCCTGAGCGTGAGAGAAAACCTCCTGTTCAGCGCAAACCTGCGCCTGGACCCCCGACGACACACCCCCAAAGAGAAGCAGAGCCGAGTGGACGCCATCATCCAGGACCTGGGGCTGGGCGACTGCGCTCACACCAAGGTACACAAAAACGCACATCAAAACCGACCGTTCAGTTTCATTATCTCCACCGTTTTAGTGCTCAAATCACCTTTTTTATTATTATTTTGGCAGCTAATGTTTTTGACCTCATTTACATGGTTTCGCAGGAACTATTCGGTGTTGCCGTTTTCTGTGCTATTTAATCTCGTTTAAAGTTGTGCTACTTGAAAAGCCTCGCCACAGATCCGAGCCGTAACTCTGAGCGCGCGATCAACGGCGATATAGACGACGTCCTCACGCAAAACGAGCGGGGGGAAAGTTGCGCAGCGCGACTTTAAAAAAAAACACCCGAGCGAAGTAGAGCACGCAAAGCTCCTGGCGCTCTGAGCAGCTCGGTTTCAACGGACGTGAAGCGCCCGCAGAAACCTTTACCAAGCGTTCAAAGGGAAAGTGAAAGCGCATGAAAATTCACATGAAATTAGTATCATTTTGTCTTTACGATTATATTGTGACCTAAACGATCACGATTATTGATTAACCCGATAACCCTGCGTGTCGTTTGCAGATCGGCACGGAGTTCCTGCGCGGCGTGTCCGGCGGGGAGAGGAAGCGCTGCAGCATCGGCATGGAGCTGATCACCGCGCCCTCGCTGCTGTTCCTGGACGAGCCCACCACCGGCCTGGACTCCAACACGGCCAACTGCATCATCGGCCTGCTGCACAAGTACTGCGCCCGTTACACACGCTCGCCACACACGCTCGCCACACACGCTCGCCACACACGCTCGTCACACACGCTTGTCTCACACGCTCGCCACACACGCTCGCCACACACGCTCGCCACACACGCTCGCCATACACGCTCACCATACACGCTCGTCACACACGCTCGCCGCCCGGGCTGCGTCACACCGCTTGTCTCACACGCTCACCACACACGCTCGCCACACGACGCTCGCCATCACATGCGCTCGCCATATATCGCCGGCCACGCTCGTCACACACGCTACGGCTCACACACGCTCGCCACTACACGCTCGCTCGCCTGCACACGCTCGCCACACACGCTCGCCCCACGCTCTCCACACCACTGCTCGCCCCACGCTCGCCACACACGCTCCCCAGCTCGTCACACACGCTCGCTCGCCACCACACGTCGCACATACACGCTCGCCATCCACGCTCGCTCACATACTGCTCGCCATACACGCTCGCGGCCACGCTCGTCACACACGCTTGTCACACGCTCACACACGCTCGCCACACACGCTCGCCACACACGCTCGTCACAAACGCTGTGTCTCACACGCTCGCCACACATCGCTCGCCACCACCGCTCGCCACACCACGCTCGCCACACACACCCTTTACACATGCTTGCCACACTCGCCATGCACGCTCCGCCACACACGCCCGTCACACACGCTCTGCCCACACACACCCTTTACACACGTCACCACACACGCTCACCTCACACCGCCTCACATGCCTTCACACCGGCTTGCCTCACACGTTCACACGCGTTCCACACGGCTCCCTATACACGGCCACCAGTCCGCCCTCACACGCTCGCACATCCTGCTCCTGCATCACCACAGCTGCGGCCTCACACACGCACCCTTCTCTCCACGCTTCGCCACACAAGCCTACACGCTGCCGTCACACCCAGCCGCCCATTCGCCTGCACCTTCCCACGCTTGCCAACACGCGCATCCTTTAATGCCCACAACCCCTACCCCACTGCTTCGTCCACACACGCCCTTCACCTCGCCCACCAGCTCGCCACACCACGCTCGCACACACGTCCACACCGCCCTACACACGCGCCTGCCACACTTCGCTTCACACCGCTCCTCACACAGCCTTCACGGGACGCTCGCACACAATGCCTGCCCATACTGCCTGCATCATCACGTCTTGTGCACACAAGGCCTTCACCCATCCCTTCCAACAGGAACGCTCGCACACCACACCTTCCACACGCTCGCTCACATCACGCTCACCAACACACCCTTCACACGCTCGCCACACACGCCCTTCACACGCTCGCCACCCACTCCACCAGAACTTGGCGTGTTTCTGTGTGCGCAGACTGTCGCGCAGAGGGAAAACGGTGATCTTCTCCATCCACCAGCCGCGTTACTCCATCTTCAAGCAGTTCGACCACCTGACGCTCATGCACAAGGGGGAGGTGGTGTACGCCGGAGCCGCTGCCCGGGCCCTCGACTACTTCACAGACCTCGGTGCGGACGGCTAACTGGGTTTTGTGGATTTCAGTGCTGGAGAAAGTTCTGGAGATGCGTGCGGTTACATGACTAAAACAGTGATAGACAATAATGCAGTACAAAAGTAAAGGTATTACTTTGTAGGTGTCTGTGCTTTACTTTAGTACATTTCGTGGATACTTTTAACCATTACTTCACTACATTTGAGAGCAGGTATTTGTACTTCATACGCCATGTTTTAATTGGACTGAAAAGTAGAAAGTAATTTTTTTGTATAGTTTAGTGAAATGTCTGAAGGGTTTATATTTGTATATTTCAGTCTAGTATAAACCAGGGAAATGCAACTGCTTTCACTGAATACAAATACTCTGTTCTCTATCCTATCAAGTTCACAATGTTCAACTTTGACGGTTAAATCTGTCTGAAATACTTTTTCTTGTACATTTAAAAGAGGAACTTCAATACTTTTACTTGAGTAATTGTTTTTCCCCTGTATCTGTACTTTTAGTTTACTTTAACAAAATCAAGTACTTCGTCCGCCAATGCTAAAGTACAGCATTAAAGTGTATAAGTACTACGGCCAAATTTGTACTTTAAAGTCCACGTGACACATTAGACTACTGATTATGTTTAAGATTTTACCAAATATTTTTGCCTGTTTTTCCACCAATTTGCAATTTTGGTGACGTTTATAATGTCACTTCCTGGTTCGACACGGCCAGCAAATATGACATAGGCAGAGACACAACTGTCACTTAGCAACCAGATTGTAAACAAGGTCTGAAATCATTTAAATCGTACATGAGTTATGATTTGACAAATAATTGCACCTTTGTTTTGTTTAAACTTCCATAAAAAGGTGTCAGTTGCAAAGTTTCTCAGCATTTTTGATGGAATGGCGCTTTTTGATGACATCACAGAGGGATTCTGTTGTAGAACACAGCACTTCCGCCTGTAAATTGAATCTTTTATTTGTCAAATATTCTTCACAAACTGCAACTCGACTGATGAAAACCTGAGATAATTATTTAGTACAAGACAAACTCACCAAACGATGTTATAATTAGAAAAACATCTGAACCGGTCACATGTACTTTAAGTCATGTCTACAGTCATTTGTATTTGTAGTTCGTTACTTTCCCCCCTGATGGATTACGCATCATGATAAATGTCCGTATCGTCTCAGGATTCCAAATTGAGGCCTTCAACAACCCGGCCGACTTCTTCATGGACGTCACAAATGGAGAGACCAAGTGAGACGACCCAAGTCGGCGGGGAAGCTTTTTAACAAAGGTAAAGTTCTTGAACGAGGGCAGTTGTTCTGCAGATGAGCTGACGTGGCTTAGTATGTTCTTTTGTGAATAAGCCGTAGTGTGTACTTTATACATTTAGCTAGTTTAGTCCTCTGATCCCACCTGCTTCACTCCCCCTTTAGTCCTCCAGGTCCTTCTCCCTCACATCTCCCTTTAGTCCTCTGGATCCTGCCTCTTCACTCCCCCTTTATCTCTTAGACCTCCCCCTCACTCTCCCCTTTTATCCTCTAGACCTTCTCCCCCTCAGCTCTCCCCTTTTAGTCCTCTAGAACTGCCCCCCTCACTCTCCCCTTTAGTCCTCTACGACCTCTCCCCCTCACTCCCCCTTTAGCTCTTAGACCTTCTCCCCTCACTCTCCCCTTTAGTCTCTAGACCCCTCCCCCCTCACTCTCCCCTTTAGTCCTCCAGGTCTTCTCCTCACTCTCCCCTTTAGTCCTCTAGAACCCTCTCCCCCCACTCCCCCTTTAGTCCTCTAGACTTCTCCGCGTCTCACTCTCCCTTTAGTCTCTAGAACCTTCTCCTCACTCTCCCCTCTTATCCTCTAGACCTTCTCCCCCCTCACCCCCCCTTTAGTCCTCTAGACCTTCTCCCCCTCACTCTCCCCTTTAGTCCTCTAGACCCTTCCCCCTCACTCTCCCTTTAGTCCTCCAGTCTTCTCCTCACTCTCCTTTTAGCCTCTAAACCCTCTCCCCCCTCATCCCCCTTTAGTCCTCTAAACCCTCCCTCACTCCCCCTTTAGTCCTCTAGACCTTCTCCCGTCTCACTCTCCCTTTAGTCCTCTAGACCTCTCCCCCTCACTCTCCCTTTAGTCCTCTAGACCTTCTCCCCCCTCACTCCCCCTTTAGTCCTCTAGACCTTCTCCCGCCTCACTCTCCCCTTTAGTCCTCTAGACCTTCTCCCCCTCACTTCTCCCCTTTAGTCCCTAGCTTCTCCCCCTTCATCTGCCCTTTAGTCCTTCTAGAACGTTCTCCCCCCTCACTCCCCCTTTAGTCCTCTAGACCTTCTTCCCCCCTCACTCTCCCCTTTAGTCCTCTAGACCTCTCCCCCTCACTCTCCCCTTTAGTCCTCCAGGTCTTCCTCCCTCACTCTCCCCTTTAGTCCTCTAGACCTCTCCCCCTCACTCCCCCTTTAGTCCTCCAGGTCTTCTCCCTCACTCTCCTTTAGTCCTCTAGAACCTCTCCCCCTCACTCTCCTTAAGTCTCTAGACTCCCCCTCACTCCCCCCTTTAGTCTCTAGACCTTCTCCCGTCTCACTCTCCCCTCTTAGTCCCTCTAGTAGACCTTTCTCCCCCTCACTCTCCCTTTAGTCTGCTAGACCTTTCTCCCCCTCACTCCCCCCTTTAGTCCTCTAGACTTCTTCCCCCTCCTCCCCTTTAGTCCTCTAGACCTCCCCCTCACTCCCTCCTTTAGTCCTCTAGACCTTCTCCCGTCTCCACTCTCCCCTTTAGTCCTCTAGACCTTCTCCCCCCTCACTCCCCCTTAGTCCTCTAGACCTTCTCCCCCTCACTCTCCCTTTAGTCCTCTAGACCCTCTCCCCTCACTCTCCCCTTTAGTCCTCAGGTCCTTCTCCTCACTCTCCCTTTTAGTCCTCTAAACCTCTCTCCCCCTCACTCCCCCTTTAGTCCTCTAGACCTCCCCCCTCACCCCCCTTTAGTCTCTAGACTTCTCCCTCTTACTCCCCCTTAGTCCTCTAGACCTTCTCCCCCCTCACTTCCCCTTTAGTCCTCTAGACCTTCTCCCCCTCACTCCCCCTTAGTCTCTAGACCTTCTCCCGCCTCACTCTCCCCTTTAATCCTCTAGACACCTCCCCCCTCACATCTCCCCTTTAGTCCTCTGGATCCTGGCTCTTCACTCTCCTTTAGCCTCCAGTCCTTCTCCTCACTCTCCCCTTTAGTCCTCTAGACCCTCTCCCTCTCACTCCCCTTTAGTCCTCTAGACCTTCCGCCCCTCACTCTCCCTTTAGTCCCTAGACGTTCTCCCTCCTCATCTTCTGCCCTTTAGTCCTCTAGACGTTCTCCCCCTTTAGTCCTCTAGACCTCCCCCTCACTCCCCCCTTTAGTCCTCCAGGTACTGCCCAGTCTCATTTGGAGGGCGTTTGGGTGTTTAGTTCCACTTTCAGTTCCACTGCAGGAGCCTACAACGTCCAAAGTATTTAAAACCTGAATAACACATAGAGAAGGGTCTTAAGTGTTGTGCCCCGTCGGCTCCACAGAGAATGGCCACACCTTCCTAGGCTCCGCCTACCGTCAGTCGCAGCAGTGCATAGCCGTGCTGGAAGAGTTGGAGCGAGCGGACCAGGGCCTCGCCGCGGGCGGCAAGAGTCCGGAGAAGAGCGTCGACTACCCCACGTCCTTCTTCTACCAGGTCTGAACACCTTCGACTACCCAGAGTACCATTACTTCAAAAGAATATTACTCAAGCAGAAGTACAAGTAGTGGTGCAAGAAAGTATTTGGGGAGACTACGACTCAAAAGTAATTGTAAGAGGAACTGTCTGGACGTGACATCTGATTTAAGTGAATATTCATATTTCGGCTGTCCCTCCCGCTCCAGTACCAGCATTCAGCGGTCCAACAAGTGCTCCTCTGTGTTTTTAAATCATCGTTATTAAAAGGCTTCTCTGGTTCTGCCCATTGAACCTCTGCCCGCTGCCACCCAACTGTCTGTGGTGAGATTATAACATGTTTTTATTGAATCTTACACAACATTACAGTTTAATTGCTTGGAAGCAGAACCTCCGAGATTACACAACTTCTTGTGCAAAGACTGATGAGACTTTATTGTGTTTTATTGCTTAATGATGGGTAACCGCGCCATGAACTCTTCTACCCTCGTGTTTTTGTAATAAACCGTGACGCTGCAGAGACACGGACGGCACACATTCATTAGCTGGATGTTGAATTGATTAGCGATTAGACCTCAGGAGGTAGAGACGTTGTCAGTGATGTAACGAAGTAAAAGTTAGGGCCTTAAATGTACAGGATCTGAGTATGTTTATGTTTGGCAGATGAGAGTGGTGTGTGAGCGCACCGCCCTGAACCTCCTGAGGAACCCGCAGACCTCGTACGCTCAGCTGGCTCTGAACATCTTCTTCGCCGTGCTGGTGGGCCTCATCTACTTCCAGATGCCGCTGACGCTGCCCGAGGCCCTCCAGAACAGGTTCGCTCATTGGCCCATAGTCAATAAAAGCTGATTAAACTGAATGATCCGTCACGCTCAATAAGCTGGCGGTGATAAGATTTACCACTGTGCCAAAGTAAGAAACCGATGGCAGTGTGCACCTTCACACGTGTTGGTTGGTGGCCCTTATCTAGATGTTGTATCACCCAACTTAGCAACCATGTTTGAGACGCTGTCCTGGCACTGTCGGTTTGAAATGATAGTCTCGGTTTTGAACATCTAACAAACATATTCAACCCACTTCAGAGGTGGAGCCTTCTTCTTCCTCATCATCAACATGGTGTTTGGAAACCTGTCCGCGGTGGAGCTGTTCATCAACGAGAGGGCCATCTTCATGTGAGTCGATCGCACTTGGACGTTCACGCTGTCCGGCCGAAATGGTGTATTTCTGTAACAAACTGGATGATATTTTATAATGAAATATAAACTTTACTAAATTAAACGTGGCGTCACAACACTTGAGGTCTGTAGAAGGTCTGAAGGTAGGTCGTGGGAAACTGAGCTGCTCTCGCTCCGTTCTGGTTGCAGTCACGAGAACTCCAGTGGATACTACCGCACCTCCGTCTACTTCCTGTCCAAGATCTTTGCGGACCTCCTCCCAAACCGCATCATACCCATCTTTATCTTCTCAGCCATCGCCTACTTCATGATGGGTAATACTTGCACTTTCACCTGTGTTTCTGCATGAGTCAAGTAGCTAGCTATTTTGCCAATGCTGGACCTATTAGCATTGTCCACGGAGCCAAAAATAGCTTCTACCAGAAAACGTACATTCAAAAGGATCTTGTCAAATGGCGATTGTGTGATTTCTACTTGGCTCTTTGCAGGTCTGAAGCCCGACTTTGTGGCCTTCATGTGCTTTGCTCTGAACATGTCCCTCATCAGTCTGGCAGGAGTGGGTCTGGCGTTCCTCGTCTCGGCCAGCACGTCCACCTTCGCCATGGCCAACATACTGATCGCGCTGCCCTTCGTCTTCATGATGGTGAGACGCTCGCTGCCTAGATACGTACATACATGTTGGGCCTCATACCTTCTCCCGCACGTGTGTTTCTGCTCAGATACATGTTGGACCTCACACCTTCTCACGCACGTGTGTTTCTGCTCAGATACATGTCGGGCCTCATACCTTCTCCCGTACGTGTGTTTCTGCTCAGATACATGTCGGGCCTCATACCTTCTCACGTTCATGTGTTTCTGCTCAGATACATGTCGGGCCTCATACCTTCTCACGTTCATGTGTTTCTACTCAGATACATGTAGGACCTCAAACCTTCTCATGCACATGTGTTTCTGCTCAGATACATGTTGGGCCTCAAACCTTCTCATGCACACGTGTTTCTGCTCAGATACATGTCGGACCTCAAACCTTCTCACGCAACACGGTTTCTCTGCTCGAACATTAGTTGGCTCTCAAAACCTTCTCCGACGCATCCGTGTTTCCTGCGCGGACTATCTGTGGGTCAAACCTTCTCACGCAGTGTTTCTGCTCGGATACATGTTGGACCTAAAACCTTCTCACGCATGTGTTTCTGCTCGTCAGTACATGTCGGGCCTCAACTTCTCAGCACGTGTTTCTGCTCGGATACATGTCGGACCTCAAACCTTTCACGTTCATGTGTTTCTGCTCAGATACATGAGTGACCTCAAACCTTCTCACCGCACGTGTTTCTGCTCAGATACATGTTCGGACCTCAAACCTTCTACGCACGTAGTGTTCTGCCAGTTACATGTCGGACCTCATACTTCTCACGTTCATGTGGTTTCTGCCTCAGATACATGTCGGACTCAAACCTTCTCACGGTTCATGTGTTTCTGCTCAGATACATGTCGGACCTCAAACCTTCTCACGTCATTTGGTTTCTGCTCAGATAATAGATGGGACCTCAACACCTTCTCACAGTTCATGTGTTTTCTGCTCAGATACATGTTGGGCCTCAAACCTTCTCAAAGTTCATGGTGTTCTGCTCGATACAGTTGGCTCAGAACCTCTCACATTCTTGTTTCTGCTCAGATCATGTCGCTCACCTGTCTACCTGTGTTTCTTGCCTCAGGTCTTGGGGTACCTGGTCGATCTGAACTCCATGCTGAGGCTGGCTTCGGTGGCTAAAGTGGATCAGTATCTTCAGTTATGGACTCGATGTAAGTGCCACTAAATACATTAAGATCTCAAATTGCAATACTAATATTTAAAACTATTTTGATACTAGGTTTGGGCTCGATACTCAATACTGATTCAAAAACCACAATGATATATAAAAACCTCAACAAGTGGTCTTACTCTAGTTCTGATAGATTTTTCCGCAATTCAAGCTTCTGTCCAGTTTTACTGTTTTTATTTATTATATCTGAGTATTCATACTTTTGACAACCACATTTTAGTAATCCTAGACCGGCCGTTTGAATCTGTAGAATTCATTAAAAGTCAAAAGCATTTAGTTGTCATGTAAAGTAGGACCGCCCACAAAAACAACAACAAAAATAACAATAAGCAATCAGAAGTATGTGGCAAAGCATCAGTGATACAATGAAATACCTGTGCAGTAGTGCGCGTACTTAAACTGTCCCGAATAAAGCCACAAAACACGGTTGGAATTGCAAAACTTTCATTAACGGACTGTTTTGTCCCTCTAGGCTGCCTTCATTAACGAGTTCACGGGACAGATCTTCTACAGCAACCAGACCGGGTGAGTACAACTCCTCCAAACACTGCCCCCTAGTCTCGGCTTGGTTGTGAACCCCTGGCTGTGTGTGTCTGTCCATCGTGGTGTGCGTGCGCTCTTAAATGTGTGTGTGTCTATGTGTGTGTCGTGTGTGTGTGTGTGGTGTGTGTGTGTGCTTTCTATATGTGTGTGTGTGTCTATGTGTGTGTTCGTGTGTCTATAGTGTGTATATGTGTGTGTGTGCGCTTCTATAGTGTGTGGTGTCGTGTTGTGTCATGTGTTGTGTTGTGTGTCTGTTGTGTGTCTGTGATCGTGTGTGTGTGTGTGTGTGTGTGTGTGTGTGTGCGGCGCGCTGTCTATTGGCTGTGTGTCTATGTGTGTGTCCGTGTGTCTATGTGTGTGAGTGAGCTTCTATATGTGTGTTATGTCTATGTTGTGTCCGTGTGTCTATGTGTGCGTGTCTGTGTGCGGTGTGTCTTGTGTGCCTAGTGTGTGTCTATGTGGCGTGTCGAGTGTGGGTGTCTATGTGTGTGTCTATGTGTGCATGTCTGTGTGTGTGGTTGTCTATGTGTGTGTCTATGTGTGCGTGTCTGTGTGCGTGTGTCTCTGTGTATCGTGTGTGTCTGGCTGTCTGTGTGTGTATGTCTATGTGTGTGCGTGTGTCTGTGTGTGCATGTGTCTGCGGTGTGTGTGTGGCTTGTGTGTCTTGTGTGTGTGTGTGCTGTCTTGGTGTGTGTCCTGTGTGCTGGTGTGTGCTGTGTGTGTGCCTGTGTCGTGGTGTGTGTTTCTTTGTCTGTGTGTGTGTGTCTGTCTGTGTGTGCGTGTGACTATGTGTCTGTGTGTGTGCGTGTGTTGTGTGTGTGTCTGTGTGTGTCGTGTGTGTGTCTGTGTGTGTGTCTTGTGTGTGTCTGTGGTGTTGTCCGTGTGTGTGCTGTCTGTGTCCTGTGTGTGTGCTGTCTCTGTGTGTGTGTGTGTGTGTGCGTGTGTGTGCGTGCAGGATCCCAGGAGAGGTGGTTCCTCAGGGCCAGGGCTTGGACTACTCTTTATGGGGTACTGGCAGAACCAGGTGGGCTCTGATGGGCATTCATCCTGGTCTGCATGGTCCTCGCGCTACCAAACTCGCCGGATCAACCGCTGGAAATGAAGAATGAGATGTCTGAATAAAAATGTGTGTTTATTCACTGTTAATTCTTTATTTACATCAGTGTGTAACGTATTTATGGACATACATCACATGTGCTCTGTTGCCTGTTGGGTTGTGGGGGGTGCGGGTGCGTGGTGGGGTGCCCGTGGATAAGCTCTTTAAGATCATGGAGAAGTCTGGCACATGAGCCACACTAAAGGCAAAAGTGGTGCCTGAAAGGTCGGAGGTTTGATTCCTGCAAATTCGTTAGTGTCCAAATGAGCCTCGCTCTGTCAGTCGGCCAGGGCAGCTGTGGCTACAGACGGAGCCAGAGACGAGTGTGTAGAGTGAATGAATAACTCTATTTTAGTCTAGATTAATAATAATTATATATTATTTTTGTATTTAGCTTAATTCTAGGTCTCAGAGTTCAGATTTGGATAATTTCTACTCGTTTGTTCATAAATACTGCAATATGTCATGCGAAGGTAGTTTCACGTATTACTGGCCATAAACTGATGGATGGGACGTTTGTGCGTAGCTGACACGATGGGGGGGATTTATTTTTAGAATCGGCTCTGCTTCTCGTACAGCATTTTTCCTCTCAGGATCCAGACCTCAGAACAAAGTGAAAAAACATTCAAACGACAAAGTGCTGCGGTTCGAGGCCAGGAGAAGGAAGCAAAGAGCAACCATTCCAAAAACCTTTATTTAACCCCTACAAAAGCAGACGAGCAACAGGAGGCATGGGGTCAGGGTCAGAGTCAGAGGTCAAGGGAGCGCGCGCGGGGTGGGGAGCACGCGGGTGGAGCGGGGCGGCGGGGGGGGGCTGGCGGCGGGCGCGCGGTGGCAGGGGCGGCGCGCGCGCGTGGGGGGCGCGCGGGGTGAGGGGCGCGCGCGGGGTGGAGGGGCGCGCGCTGGGGTGGAGGGGGGCGCGCGGGGTGGAGGGGCGCGCGGGCAGGGAGGATTACTATTCTTTGCACGTTCTCAAAATCACAATAAAATAACAGTCACATTGTCCACGACGTCCATTAGTCTCAAGCAGTTTCTTGGGCCCCGCTCTCCTTGCTGAGGTCACTCGGTCCTCATCCCCCCGTGTGGTCACTGCTCGGGCCAGCGGGCCTTCTCACAGGCCTCAGCCACTCTGTGCAGCTTGAGCGCTGCACCCTCTGGTCCAGGCCGGGCTCGCTCCTCCCTCCTCGTACTCACACGTCGTCGTACTTGTGCCTCTCGTTCAGCAGAGAGACCTTGAGGGACGGAGCGGGGTCGATCTCGGGCTCCGCCACCTTCAGGTCCACTCTGTGGGACGAGGACGCTGCGTCTCGTCGAGGGGTGTCCTGTCTGCGTCTGGGGTACACATCAGAGCACGTATACAGTGATTTAACCTTACTTTTGGAATCAGTAGTTTGTTACATACAGTAAGTTCTAAAGTAAAGGGGAAATATAAAAGGGACTCAAGTACATAGAGTATCCATAACAAGTACCATAAGTTATCCATAACCAAGTACCATACATAAAGTATCAATAAGTACCATAGATAGTATCATAACCAAGGTATCAATAAGTATCATAACCAAGTACCATAAGTATCATAAGTATACATACACAAAAGTACCATAAGTATCATAACAAGTACCATAAGTATCATAAACCTAGTACCATAAGTGTCATACCAAGTACATAATATATCAATAACAGTAATCATAACATAAGTATCATAACCAAGTATCATAAGTATCCATAAACCAAGTACCATAAGTATCATAAAGTTATCATACACCACGTACAAACATAAGTATCATAACAAGTACATAAGTTCATACAGTACATAAGTGTCATAACCAAGTACCATAAGTCATAAGTATCATACCAAGTACCGAATAAGTGTCATAACCAAGTACCATAAGTTCATAACAAGTCGAATAAGTGATCATAACCAAGTACATAAAGTGTCATAACCAAGATACCATAAGTACATAACCAAGTACCGATAAGTATCATCAATAGTATCGATACCAAAGTATCATAAGTAATCATCACCAATACATAAGTATCATAACAAGTACCATAAGTTCATAAACTAGTACATACATCGCATAAACCACATACAGTTCATAACCAAGTACCATAAGTTAACAGATAACAAGTACCATAAGTATCATAGCCAAGGTACCATAAGTGTACGAATAAACAAGTACATAAGTATCATAACCAAGTACCATAAGTGTCATGAACCAAGTACCATATAGTGTAATAACAGCCATAAAGTATGCATAACCCAAGTACATAAGTATCATAACCAAGTACCATACGTATCATAAGTATCATAACCAAGTACCCATAAGTGTCATAACCAAGTACCATAAAGTATCATAAAGTACCGAATGAATAATCATAACCAAGTACCATAAGTATCATAAGTATTCATAACCAAGTACCATAAGTTATAGCATAAGTAATGTAACCAAAGTACCAAATAAAGAAGTATCATAACCAAGTTACATAAGTATCATAATAACCACAGTACCATAAGTATCATACCAAGTACATAACCAAGTACCTAATAAGTATCATAACAAGTACCCATAAGTGTCATAGCAACAAGTACCATAAGTATCATAACCAAAGTATCCATAGGTTATCAATACACAAGTACCATAAGTATCAATAACCAAGTAACATCAGTAAGTATCAATAACCAAGTACCATAAGTATCATAACACAAGTACCATAAGTATGAAAATGTATGTCGCAGTTGGAAAGTGTACTTAACTATCAAGAGCGTCAAGTGTAGTCTTGATAAAGTGCGCGAGTTTTGATTCAAAAGAAGCTTCAATTTATCGAGTCAAAAGTCTCCACTGTAAAATTGACTTAAAGCGCCCCTACAGTCGAGGACTCATTGAACTGAAACGCAGTTAAGATAAATCTATTTTGAATTTTGCTCAAATTTACAAAAATGTTATGACAGAATAGCGCATTTTTTAGGTTTATAATTTCACTTCCTGTTTGTAATTGATGACATCACAGTAGGAAATTACCCAGCAACCACTGGGCCAAAACTCTTTTTAATTTTTTTTTTTTTTTTTAAATAAAAATATGAGAGTGATTTTATTTTGTTGAATTAATGTTTTAAAAAAAGGGTAAAAAAAAGTTGTTTCTTTGTGTAAATTCTGCAGAAACTGACTTTTGGAACGTCCCTGCTGTGATGTCACTTCCTGTCATTTTCTACAGGTTTTTCAACGTTTTCTCCACAAATACCTGCTCGATTGGTGTAAAACTATCATATATAAGTACAACAGGTACAAACACACCAAATAAAGTCAACATTATAAAATGTGAAACTGTCATGGGCCCTTTAAATGTGTTTCCACTGGATTCCACACGTCAGCGACAGAAACCGCTCAAATCAAAACCCTGAACCGTGCGTCTTTGTCCTGGTTTGGATGCATTTCATATCGCTGCCTAACAGTACGACATGTAAACTTCTCTCGCCGCACAAACGCACAAATGTCCAACGTGAGGTCTGACCCGTTCGCCCTGGCCTCGGCCGGCCCCCCACAGCCGCTTCTCCTCTGCAGAAGGAGCACTGCCTCTGGGGTCAGGGTGAAGGTGGCCTCCTCCTCCTCCTCCACCTCCTCCTCCTCCTCCTCCTGGACCTCCATCCTGGACCTCAGCTCTGCCGCCTTCACACTGCCCTGGGACGGAGCGGCGGGTACGGCTGGAGACAGACGTTTGAGGCGTGTTTAAGATGTTTAATAATCGGTTACGAAAAATTGGAAACTGCCTCAGCGCTGATCAAAAAGAATCACACAAATGAACAATTAAGGTGCAATTTACACCATATTTATGTTTATTTATGTTTAATACTATAGATATTACAGAGGAGGAGCCACTGTTGTCTGACACACGTAAATCCCCCTCAATCAAGAAGTTCCTTTAAAAAGGTGCACTATGTCACTTTTTATTCGTATTTATTCATTTTTGTCATAAAATAAATACATAAGTTTACAGGAAAGAAAATGACACAAACCTGAAGCGTGATGGAGCGTGACAGGGGGCTCATCCTTAAGGCCACGCCCCAAACTCTGTGATTATTAGGTCAAATTAAGAGAAAAGCTTCACTCCTGGTCAGATGTTAATAAATGAAAATATGATTTTACAGGACATATCCTACAGTAAAAATAGATTTGCCTTTTGATGTGACTAAAGATGTAAATATTCATAGATATTCTGATTACTGTTTTTTTAATATATTATTATTATTTTCTATTATTATCTTTTTTTCTTCTTCTTTTTTAAAAAAATAATTCAAAATTTTATATAACAATCATGATTTATATTTACTGAGCAATATTATCTCAAACAGGTGGCAGGACCTCCCACCGGAAAAGTGCCATAGTTCCCCCAGTGTCCTCTGGGCGGCGCCATCTTGCTCCTTTAGCCCAGTGGACAGCAGCTGATTGGCCACAGCACTTAAGCTCTGACACTTTACGAACTCAGAACTGACTTGGTTGTGAACGTTTGTGGATTTTACTCTTCTGAGCGACAGCTACAAACTGAAGTGCCATTTTGGGATGAATAAAAGGTGTTTGATTGACAGCCCATGCATTATTTTAGGCTGTGAAACATGCTTTTGATCATCTTGGCATTTGTATTTCCCGTTTTAAATGATGACCACATTTTTTTTTTTAATTACCCATTTTCAAGCATTTCAATTTGCGTTAGAGCTCAATTTTAGCTGCCATTTAGCAGGTTTATGCACTTGGATTTTCTGTCACGCAGCGCTCCTGGGAAAGTTGAAACTGAGCGTTTTGTGAGCGCTCAGAGGTCTTTCGTAAACAGGAAAGTGATTGAAGCTTGGTACAACGCCAGGTATGTTTTTGGTCGAGTAAACATGACAACGTGGTTACAATCTTAAAGAGTGAAGTGGTGTAAATTAGGCTTAAAACAATAGCTGCCTGGACACTGAATTCCTGGATTATAGCATAACAACATGGTTTAAAGTTGAACGTGTGACCTTTAAAAATAACCCGTTTGTTGTCTGTCTTTTGCCGTTTTTGTTCTTATTGTCCTCATTATTGTTACTGTTTTGTATGTGTAAATAAATAAATAAAAATAACCTGTGTCGTCCTCTCGCTCACCTGCGCCTGCCGCGATGATGCTGCCGGCCGGTTTCGCCGCTTTCGGCTTGTCCCGCCTCTTCCCCTCGGCTCCTCCTTTGGCCGGCCCGCCGCACCTTGGTTTCTCCTTCTTCCCCAAGTTCTTCAGGTTCATGGCGATCCGCTCCTTCACTGAGCCCCCCCTGTCCTCCCCGCTCAGCTTATTCACCGTGGACGCAGACGAAACGCTTTCCTTTCCCGTCAACCCCGAAACAGAGCGCGCTATGGAGACCGGAGGAATGAACGGCATCTTGGAAACACAGAGGAGGAGGTAAGGAGCGATGGACAAAGTACAGCCAAGACATTGCGCACGTAAGTAAGAGTATGGTTACTTCAAAAAAGAATATTGCTCAAGTAGAAGTAGTCTAAGAAATGACTCATGGAACAGTCTAAAAGTCAAAAAAACGGCATGCTAACAGCGCACTTCCTGCTTTTCTGAGCATTTAACGCTCAGATGATGATTTTTACAACGTGTGTACTGGAACTACTACTCTGCTACTACTAGCTCTGTGGAAAACAAAGCTCTTTAAAAACGGTGCACAAAGTATTTCTACATTTAAAAAAAACATACGGGAAATTTGAAACTGAGCGTTTGGCGAGTATCATGCAAGCGGAAGAGAAGACATGATCGTAAACAGGATTAGCGAAACGAGCGTCAATTACGCTAACGCCAGGTATGTTTTTGAGGAGGGAACAATACGACAACATTAAAAGCGTGTATATTTTGCATAATGTGTGTCCTTTAATGTGATTGGAAGGACAAAACAGGAAATAATACACAAAATCTAAGACAAATGTCATATCGAAGAGCGATGCGAGAAACACGAATGCGCCAAACATTTAATATAGTCACCGTAACGCTTTAGAGGCACGAGTAATGCTGGAAAACAGATCTGAGAAGTACCACAAGTTCCAGAACAACTCAAGCGGACCACCCACCTCGGATAAGACCGGTGAAAAATACACAAAAAAGTAGAGGAGTATTTGGCTGGTGAAGTGGCACGGACCATCTTCCTCGTCTGTGTGCATTTGAGGTGGACGTGTCGGCCTTATTATGGGATGGAAGTGGGAGTGGCCTGACAATGCCCGTTAACCGCAAGGCTCAAAAGATCCAAAATAACCTGCGCGCGCGTTAATCCGACGGGCTGTCGCTTGCAGAGGGCAACGAGAGTCACATGGAGCTAAATCCTCACAGCGGACACTTGACCAGCGCTGGCTCGAGAACTTCACGTTTTGGAGAGGGAACTGTCCACGTTGTTGGCAAAGGGCTATAGTCTGGTACCATCTGTCCTGACAGCGCGTCGGGATGAGCTCATACACACTTTTCATACACCGATTCACAAAGTGCTAAACAGGTTTTATGGTCCCATCTATGCAGCCAAAGCAGACAGAAGAGGCAAAAATTGTGGCTGTTGCCATAAACAAACCAAGGCAGAAAAAAAATGATCTTCAGCACAAACTAAACCTGTAAAAGGGCAAAACACGCCAAGATAAACATCCTCAACGCTGCGGAAATTCACTACAATAAAAGCGGATTTAGTCATTTTTAATTTAGACAAATTGAATCTTTCTACATTTATTTCAATGTTGCTAAAAGATCCAATCTTCTCAGTATTCATAATGAATCCAAGCTAAAAATAATGTTAAAGTTGATTAGCTGTGAAAAGTGAACAAGACGGAGATGAACTTAAGTTATGGAGTCGACTGAAAGTAGTTTCAAAGTCAATTTAGAATAAGAGACCTTTCAGAAAGATGTTACGTGACCTTACGTTCACTTCAAGAGTCATTTTAATCATTGGCTTTTCTGAGTTGTTTTAACACGGGACGTATGTCAAATAAACAGACTCGCAAAACTTTTAACATGCATAACGGCGTTTCCTCATCATTAGTTTACTCGTAACTCAGTCGTTTCATGACCTGAAGGTTTGTGTATCCTGTATTGTACATTAAAGCTGAAGAGCGCAGAAAGTCAGTTTCACCTTGTTCCTAACCCTGCCACTTCTCGGGGGGGGTGGTCAAACAAGTCACACCTCCTTTCACACAATAAAACTGTAAATGTTTACATGCAGTTAGTCATGCCTCAAGTAAAACCGTGTCTTATAAAAACAAATTTATTATTTTCTTACAACATTTTAAAAAACACATAAAAACACATTTTTCAGCAGTGTTTCCAGGGGGCGTGTCCCGAAGGCACTCATTTTGAGAATACAACGCTTCAATTTCATGTTTTTGGTTAATGAATAGTTTTAAATAATGTCCATGTATATTTTTGGATCAAAATGATGAGTAAAATTAAGCCTCAGATTTCTCAACACTCCCCCTGGTGTTAGCAGAGGGCAGTGCGGTCAGTCGCAGCAGGCCCTCTTGTGCACGTGCAGCACTCGTGTGCAGCAGGGGCACGTGTGGTACGTGTCTTTGAAGTAGTCAACCACCAGCGGGATCACACAGCAGCCCAGCACCAGCCTGCAAGAGACACACCATGATGCCCGGCGGTAACAGAGTACTTCACTACACCAGACCAGCCTGCAAGAGACACACCCATGATGCCCGCGGTAACAGAGTACTTCACTACACCAGACCAGCCTGCAAGAGAGCACACCATGATGCCCGGCGGTAAACAGAGTACTTCACTACCACCAGACCGCCTGCAAGAGACACACCATCGATGCCGGCGCGGTAACAGAGTACTAAAGTACTTCACTACACGAGACCAGCCTGCAAGAGACCACACCCCATGATGCCCGGCGGTAACCGAGTACTAAAGTAAACACTGCAGTGGATACTTTTTTTTCTTCACTGAATTTGAAGTACTTTCCACTAGGTTTGAGTACTTTGAGGGGTTCTTCTTAGCACATTCATGGGGAGATCCTGCCTAAAGGTTTTGAGAACACAAACCAAAGAGTCGAGAAACATTGTGAAATTGATCGGTCGCTTTAGATCGGTTCGTTTAACGGCAGACTCCGCCTCCATGCTCAGGTCCTGGCTCTGCGCCACTTAAAGCCAGGTCGCTTCAGCTTGAGTTTGACCGCTCACGGCCCACTTTGGAGCTTACCTGGACCGGCTCGGTTCACTTTAGACAGTGGAGACACTTCTGGACCGTACCAATCCGCTCCGAAGTGAACCAGTGGAAACGTGGCTCTAAACTCACCCAAAGAGCACACAGGTGACACAGAGGCCCCATGCCAGCGCCCCGGCCCTGTAGGTGACCCTCGTGGTGACCTGGAGCTGGCAGGACGGGCACGCGGTCACACCAGGGCGACGCCGCAGGATCGTCTCATGACTGACGAAGATGGGCTTCGCAGGAGTCACCGGAGGTACTGGACACAACAGAAGAAAGCGAGATGCGGCGCGTATTCAAGCCGCTGTAGTGACACTCCAACACTTGAGGGGGCGCCACACACTGAGGGGCTGCCCTCTGACTTCTAACTTTTAAAAAGGAAGTGTTTCCAATTTAAAATGTTCTACATATTTACATTTGCAAAACATTTAGTACTAAATCAAACTTTTGGGGGGGCTACTCCATAATATTTGAAAATGTTATGTGCAATTACCATTTCAATTTCAAGGCTGGAGCTGGTATTTATGCTTTGTTTTCAGACAGCAACACAAGAAGGTGCAACTATGTGTATTCCAAAAGGACATTTAAAAAAGATAAGAAAAAGGTTTGTGATCTTAAACTCCCAAACCTCAGTGAGAAGAGCAAGTCAAGGTTTTAACACACGATGTTCCAACAATAGAAACAGTGCAGTGTAGAGCGAGCAAGTTTGACATGTACAAGTGAAATAAGGGGTGCAAAGTACGATTGAAAAGTGTCCAGGCAAAAGAAGAAAAAAAAAACTCAGCTTTTTGTCAACCATCGGCTGAACAGTGCTGGGCACGTGGAACATAAAAATAAAGCTGTAACCGACACATTTTCAGTCAAATGGTCCATTCTGGGAAGAATCAGGACCAGTTTATTCATCAAACACACAAATTAAAAAAGATCATTTTAATGGGCCTTTTAGAGCCCTTCTGCCTGAACTTTAAATGAAGCTTTATTACGAGTCTCTAAATCTCATCTTGGAAAATGAATGGTCAAAACAAAACAAAATGCCCAAAGTCGGTTCAATCAGAGCATCGTTTCCACTCAGAATCAGCTCTGGAACAGCTTGCCTCAACCGCCATATACAACCCAGAAGTGTATTTAAGTCTGCATTTATGTGCACGTTCCGTCGTCGTTACCTGGCGACGGCGGTGACTGAGCCTCACAAGACGGAGAGAACGAGAACGGAGGCGGCGGCGGCGGGCTGAGGAGAGTCTGAATGCTGTTGAGCCGAGCGCCGTCTCCGAGCGCCCCCTCATCTGCGACACACACAGTGACACACACACAGTGACACACACACAGAGCTCGGACTCGTTGTGTGGCGGCGTGAAAAGCCCCCCGTACCTGGCAGGATGTAAGAGGGCGGCGTGGGCAGAGGCTCGTCCAGTTCGACCTCCATGGAGCCGCCGAGAGGCACGGGGCGAGGCCAGGTGAGGGGCCCGAGACGTGAACAGGTGCGCTAATGAAGCCGCACTCTGATAGGCCGGTGTCAGAGGCTGGGGCCAATCAGAGGAAGGCACCTGCAAAGTGAAAAAGACTCCATTTTGACTGGGGTTTTCTTGTTGTTTTTGAGTTTTAATTCATACTTCATACATACAACATACTTCTTTTTGGTTTTTGCTCAAATTTGCCCTCTCGACACAAAGCTTTTCACCCTGAAACAACGACATTGTCCCATCTGCACCTGAAGATGTTCGGTGATTTCATTTAAGCTGCTTTTCCTCCCAATCGAAACGTCAAGAATCAAAAACAAACAAACTCTAAAAAAGAACAAAAGCACATTTTCAGTAAGATCTAATTTACTGAGATCCAAAATGTATCCAAAATCCCTGTTAAGCAAGAAATGTATTTGCTCTTTTATTCTTTCACTAAGGAATATACAAAAAATAAATAAATAAAAAGTATTTTTTTCAGATTTATATGTGCTATTTTTTTATGGAAACATGATGAAAAACTTGTGACACTTTTTTCTTACATTTACACATGTAAATTACCTACGTTTCAAATAGATACAGCAGCAAATGTTCTCACCTTAAATAAATTGATGGATAGATATTGTTGTTATTTATTATGATGCTAATTTTTTGCTAATTTATTAAGTAAACATGACCTAATGAGTAGGTTGAGCTCATTTATTAAGTAAACATGACCAAATGAGTAGGTTGAGCTCATTAATTAAGTAAACATGACCAAATGAGTAGGTTGAGCTCATTCATTAAGTAAATATGACCTAATGAGTAGGTTGAGCTCATTTATTAAGTAAACATGACCAAATGAGAAGGTTGAGCTCATTTACAGGAGGGAGCAGATGTTGTACCGCATATGTCCACTAGATGCCGCCTCTCCCCACGTGTGTGTGTGAGAGAGCAGTTCCCTGTCGTCTCCACTAGATGCCGCTCTGCTCCGGTCCATCCTCTCCCCCTTCCTCCTCCGCACCTCCGCACCACCCAGTCCCTCCATTGGTGACTCCCACTGGGTGACTCCGCACTGACCCAGCCCCTGCCACCGCTACATCACGGCCCGGCCCCTCGCTCATATCTCCGCTCCTCCAGCCCGTGGCCACTTGAATGTACCCGCTAACGTTGAACATGCTAAGCTAGCTGTCAGCCAGCCTTGGATGCGCGCTAGCGGATGCACCGGGTCGGACCCTGCTGCTGCTGCTGGCCCTCTTGACATTACCCCCACCCCCTGCCACTGCCGCCGCCGCCGCCACCGCATTCCCGGACGGATTCGTGTCGACTGACCAGAGTCCGCGAATTCGTGTCCATTTCCCCCCGACCGCTTTCGAGCTCCGCGGCTAACGTTAGCAGAGCGCGAGAGGAGCGTTAGCCCTGCTGCTGCTGCTGCTGCCTGACGGTGAGTTAGCATCGGGCTAGCGGACTGTCCGGGGGTCTCGACGCGGCTGCCGCTCGGAATTCCGGACGACCGCGCGGAAGGAAAACGCCACACACCCGTCAACGTTAGAGTCGTCTGTACCGCGACCGCGTCTACATAACGTCTAGATTACCCGTTAACCGAAGACGGGCCTCGGTTCATACAAGTATGCCGTGTGCTAGCAAGTTGTGTCACCTTTTACGGTTAGCCACACACACGGGTTCGCGCTGGTCCGCCGTGGCGGAGCCGCTGCTGTTTTTATTATCGTTATATTTTGTCTTATTTTAGCCAATTGTTTACGAATAACTAACGATGAAACGTGCCGGTAAGCGCGGAGACGCGGTTAGGCTCGCTAAGCACAAGCGCTGAAGCTAGCTTTTAGCCTGATTGTAATGTTGTTTTATGCAGTAATGTGACTATGTGCTCAGGAATGCAGCTAAGCAAACAGAAGCGACATTTGACGTGTGAGCTCCGGCCGCGGTCTTCTTCCGGGTGTCTGCCTCGGTCGCGCACGGCACCGGTTTGTCACGTTCACGAGCTGTGGAGACAAAGTTCAAATGAATGGAGCTGTAGTGGTTGTGGCTCCACTTCACGTCATGGTCTGCGCGTGTGTTTGTGTGACTTTGCAGAGTTTGTAGGAGTGAAGGACCACACCCAAGGCAACTGAAGGATGTCCCTGCACCAGTTTCTGTTGGAGCCCATCACCTGCCACGCGTGGAACCGCGACAGGACGCGTAAGACCCGCCGTAACCATCACACACACGCGCACAGCTCTGTTTTTACCGCGAGGCTGTCCACAGCAGTCGAGTCACGTCTGTGGAAAGGGTGATATCAGGAAGTGTTCTAAGAGAAGGTGGCAGAAAGGCATTCAAGCTACATTTTATTTTGTTTGTATTTATCTTGTTTGCATTTTATACTTTTATTTTATATTTCTATTATATTTATTTTATACTTATTTTACTTCATAACATATAAAATACATTATCAGGGACATTCAGTTACACACAGAATGAATGAAAAGGAGCAGAAAGAAGAGCAATCTTATGTTTTCTGCCCCTTTTTTCTTTCTTTTTTTAAACCTGTACTTGACACTGATATTTTAAAACACATTACAATAAACATTTGCTATAAAATAACACACAAAAATACATTACAAACAGATCCCAGGTCCTTTCTCTCAACAACCTTGTACTTTAGCTCAATGTGTATTCTGTACATTTTCTGTTTGTGTAGCCGTGTACTGAACGATTTGAGCGTCGATCAAGTAACTTTTACCACACATTATAGTTACCAAGCGACTTCTAAAATAGTGTCGTTCAGGCTTTTTTTTTTTTTTTAATGTGTCGCAGCTCCCGTAAACCGTATCATACACTTTGGATCAAGAGTTCGTCGGCGAGGAACTGGTCAAGCCTGTTTGTTGTTCATCCGCGCGTAACTCGTCTTTCCGCCTCTTTTTGTCTTTTTTCCCCCAGAAATTGCCATAAGTCCCAACAATCATGAAGTTCACATCTATAAGAAAAGCGGGGCCACGTGGGTCAAGACTCAGGAGTTGAAGGAGCACAACGGGCACATAACAGGTGCGTGATGTTGTCGTGACGCTGTTCGTGGGGTTCAGCTTCCTGTTCGAGCAGCGTTCTGAGCACTTTTTACCCTATTCAGAAGAGATGTTTAGTTTTGAGTTGTTAATTGCTATGGCAACGGCCCAATATTCTGCCTAATTCTGGAACGCGTGGCTCAGGGCCGTTAGCTCAACAAAATGAACGTGTTAATGATGGATTTGATCAGACGTGTTCAAACGCAGCGAGTTTTAAAGTGACGTATGACAGGTTTTTACGATTCTCTAATTTTGACTTTATTTGCTCTATTCCAGCCTGTTGTACGGTTTTAAATGATAGTTTTGACACCAATCGAGCAGGTATTTGTGGTGAAAGCGTTGAAAAACCTGTATGAAACTACAGGAAGTGACATCACACCAGAAGTGACTTATTCCAGTCAAAGTTTATGCAGAATTTACACAAAGAAACAACTTTTTTGACGCTCTAAACATGAATTCAACTAAATTAAGTCGCTCTCATATATTTTTATTTGTCAAATACAAACAATTGTCACATGAGACACGTTTTTGCTAGTGTGATGTCATCAATTACAACCAGGAAGTGAAATTTATTTTAGTATTTTTTCATTTTTCTTTGTTTGGGGAAAAAAAATCTAATAAATCTAAAAAGTTCAATTTGAATATATATTTTTAGCTAAATTAAAAAATAAATGAATCTTAACTGCATTTTACTTGGATGAGTGGTCCAATTATTGTAGAAAATAAATATGATGATAATAAAAAAATATAATAATAATCCCAAACTGTCACATTTATCAACATGTAATTGCACATTCTGAGTTCGGTCTTGTCCATCTTTGACCCTTTTTCCCGCAGGTATTGACTGGGCCCCCAAAAGCGACCGCATCGTGACGTGCGGCGCCGACCGGAACGCGTACGTGTGGTCGCAGAAGGAGGGCGTATGGAAGCCCACGCTGGTCATACTCAGGATCAACCGCGCCGCCACCTTCGTCAAGTGGTCCCCCATGGAGAACAAGTTCGCGGTGGGCAGCGGGGCGCGCCTCATCTCCGTCTGCTACTTCGAGTCGGAAAATGACTGGTGAGGGGGTTAACGCAGTGCATGATGGGAATGACGCTGTAAAAGACCAATGACGTGGATTTACAGTTTGTCGTTTTTTTTACTTAAAGCTTCAGCGTTTCCGGCTCGTTCCCATGACTTTATTTCAATTAATTGTGTTTAGGGACGTCTAGATTATTCTGTTAATTAATAATTGTGATTATTTAGATCACAATATAATTGTAAAGGCTAAAATAAATTATAATCAGGACAATTTTAGAGTAAAAAATACGTTTTTTAAAATTTGTTAAAGTGAAAATTTTCACACTAAATTGTTTTTTTGTTTTAGGTAAATTAAAAGAAATGTGACAATTTTAGCAGCAGAATTAAGTCCTTTCTGCTCAGGCTTAACATAAATGTCAAGTGCTTTTTTTTATTTCACCAGAAAGTTTGATTTGATAAAACTGTTCACGTAATGAGCAGCGGGAATGTGTTAAAAAATGACCGAAAATGTAGGATTTTTTTGGTTGTGATGTATATAATAATGGTTAGATCGCGACGTTTATTCTGTGTTTCTCATGTTTTGCATATTCCCTTATTTCCCTGCATTGCTCATGCCAGACACTCCTACTTTGCATCATGTTGTTCTCGTACACACACTCGTTGTTTTAGAGGACACAGACGGCATTGTAGTTACGCTTGTCATTTGCTTCAAGTTTTAACATGAAGTCGGTTCCTATGGTGACAGACTGAAAGTACCAGTCGAACAAGTGTAGTGGAGTTGCTGATGCCAATTCTTGCGTAATGCTGCCGTGTTTATTTATTTTGTGCTAGTTATGAATTACGATTTCAAATGTTAGTGTAACGATTGTTGAGAATAAACATCACAATTTAATGATTATTCAGGATTATTGACATTTTCTTTCCTTGTTTTCTCAACATATTACCGCTCCTCGACGTGGGACCTGCTTAATGAAATCAAACTTCCTCAATGATTAATTAGACACAGTAAAATAAAAAAGCACTTTATGTTTACTTTTTTGAGGAAAGGCTGAGCAGAAAGGACTTAATTTTGCCGCTAAAATTGTCAATTTATTTTATTTTAACAAAATAAAAAAGCCTAATTTAGTCAGGTTATTGTCACTTCTATAAAATGTATTAAAAAGTTATCACAATTATCTCCATTTTAAATTTTTTAGTCGTACGATTTATATTGTGACCTAAATCACAATTATCGATTTAAATTTTGTATTATTTTTAAACGAATGATCCTGACATCCCTAATCGTGAGGTGCTATTCCCAGCTCTAATAATAATGCCATTGTTTTCTGTTTTGTTTACATGGGGTGGCTTTTGGCTAATCTCGGCTCAGTTAAACATAAACTATATGGCATGTCACAAGGGTTTGTTTTAGGGCCTGTCGTATTTGTATTGAATCATTGTTTAACCTCCTGAGTCTGCTGCTTTTTTTTTTTTTACACAGTCAGTACTATAGATTCGGCAATTTTAGATTATTTTTTGACACGTGTTATTTGTTACTTTTAGAATTCTGTTTTAAAGTTCCCAATTTAAAACGTGTCTTAACATTTGAGAAGACTGAAATTTGAACTGTAAAACGAAATAAAAGGGCGTGTTTGTAGAGGTCTGTACTTCAGGGTTGACAGCTTTAATTAATTGGCGTGACAGGAATAATTATGATTAATATAATAATAATAAAAGAGTATGTATTACTTGAATAATGCAGCCTTTGCGATCTGGTAATTTGCCACCGTTCAAATTGCGTTGTCGGGGTTAGCGATATCTTTCTGCTCGACTCTAGTTACAGTATGTGAGCGTGTTCTCCTGGTGTTATATAATCCTATTTTTTAAAACGTGGGCTCATATCCTGTGCTGTTGGCAGGTGGGTGAGTAAACACATCAAGAAGCCCGTCCGCTCCACCATCCTGAGCCTGGACTGGCACCCCAACAACGTGCTGCTGGCGGCCGGCTCCTGCGACTTCAAATGCAGGTAGGCCGGGTTTGTCCCGCTGCACACTAAAGCCAGTGTGAGGGAGTGACCGCAGCCCCTCCCCCTCTTCACAGGGTGTTCTCGGCCTACATCAAGGAGGTGGAGGAGAAGCCCGGCCCGACGCCATGGGGCAGCAAGATGCCGTTCGGGGCCGTGTTAGCAGAGTTTGGAGGAGCCGGTTTGTGTTTGTTTCCTTCTGCCGTACAGAACCTGTTTGTGCACGTGTCACAGACTGAACTGTGTGTGTGCTTTCAGGTGGAGGGGGCTGGGTCCACTCGGTTTCCTTCTCTGCCTCTGGAAACCGCCTGGCCTGGGTCAGCCACGACAGCACCGTCAATGTGGTGGAGAGTGCCAAGACCACCAGGTACACCGCTGCTTTCAAATTCAGGGAAAAGACTGGGGAATTCTGGTTATTTAGTCATTTACAAAAGGGCTTTGAAACGTGAGTCAGGAACCTGTTTTAGTTTGACCTGTTAGCCCCACCCACTGGCTCCTTTGTGTCACTGCACCATGACACAGAAAGGACTGTCTGCAGTCTTTATGCTCTTGTTCTTCTCATGAACGAGTGTCTCGTGTCAGGCACTTGTTTTCCATGATTCTTAGTTACTGACCGGGTCATTCTGTCCACTCAGGCACTATTTAATACACAACAAAATGCTTTATGAAATGCAAACATTCGATTATACAGTATATTAGTCTGTATTTTTTATTTTATTTCGCTTTATTACTTCCATTGCCTCGTCTCCCGTAGTTTCCACACTGCGCCTTTTTTAAGAAACATTCTGAATCTGTTTTTCCAGTACAACTTGTGTATATCATTTGAAATGTTGCAGCTTGTAACTGTAATCTTTGTGTTTTTTAGTCCTTCACAGTTGAAGACAGAGTTCCTTCCTCTCATCAGTGTCATTTTTGTGTCTGAGAACAGTGTAGTAGCTGCGGTAAGATCCGACCACCTCCTCTTACATCGTCTCCATAGCGACAAGCGTGCTGTGGCTAAACACGTATACATCTGTGTTGTTAGGGCCACGATTGCTGCCCCATGCTGTTCCGCGTGGACGACGGCGGCGCCCTCACGTTCGTGTCCAAGCTGGACCTCCCCAAGCAGAGCATCCAGAGGAACATCTCAGCCATGGAGCGCTTCAGGAACATGGACAAGAGGGCCACCACCGAGGACCGCAACACTGCCCTGGACACACTGCACCAGAACAGCATCACGTAAGGACAACACAACAACAAAACGACACACTGCAACAGAGCAGCATCACGTAAGGACAACACAACAACAAAACAACACACTGCACCAGAACAGCATCACGTAAGGACAACACAACAACAAAACAACAAAACAACACACTGCACCAGAACAGCATCACGTAAGGACAACACAACAACACACTGCACCAGAACAGCATCACGTAAGGGCAACACAACAACAAAACAACACACTGCAACAGAGCAGCATCACGTAAGGACAACAAAACAACAAAACAACACACTGCACCAGAACAGCATCACGTAAGGACAACACAACAACACACTGCACCAGAACAGCATCACGTAAGGACAACACAACAACACACTGCACCAGAGTAAGACAAAACAACAACACTGCACAGAACGCATAACGTAAGGACAACACGACACAAAACAACACACCTGCACCAGAAGCAGATCACGTAAGGACAACACAAAAACAAAACAACACACTGCACCAGAACAGCATCAGTAGAATTCTCATTACTAAATGAGTTCACAGACATTTTAACACCCCCTGGGGTCATGCATGTCCAGCTGCTTCAAGTCTGCCATCATTGTCTCCTGTCCCCAAGAAGCCCCGGATCACTAGACTTAATGACTACAGGCCTGTGGCGCTGGCGTCTGTAGTCATGAAGTCATTTGAACGCCTGGTCCTGCCCACCTCAAGTCCTTCACTCTCCCTGCTGGACCCCTGCAGTTTGCCTACATAGCCAACAGGTCTGTAGACGACGCCATCACCTGGCACTCCACTTCATCCTGCAGCGTCTGGACTCCATGGGAACCTACGCCAGGATCCTGTTTGTGGACTTCAGCTTCTGCTTTCAACACCATCCTCCCTGCTCTGCTCCAGGACAAGCTTCCCAGCTCAACGTGCCCCGATCCATGCAGGTGGATCACTGACTCCTGACGGATCGGAGGCAGGTGCGGCTGGGGAAGAATGTCTCAGACACTCGGACTATCAGCACAGGAGCTCACAGGGCTGTGTACTTTCCCCTCTGCTTCTTCTCCCTGTACACAAACTGCTGCACCTCCAGCCAACTCCGGTAAAACTCATCAAGTTTGCGGACGACACACCCTCATCAGGCTCATTCTCGGACGGGGATGAGTCTGTCTACAGGAGGGAGGTGGACCGGCTGGTGTCCTGGTGCAGCGGCAACAACCTGGAGTTCAACGCCCAGAAGACAGTGGAGATGATCGTGGACTTCAGGAAGCCACAGCCCCCAGGCCCCCCTCATCATGACAGACTCACCCATCACACCGTGGACTCCTTCCGCTTCCTGGGCACCACAATCACCAGGCACCCAGGACCTCAAGTGGGAGCCCTCCATCAGCTCCCTCATCAAGAAGGCCCAGCAGAGGATGTACTTTCTGCGGCAGCTGAGGAAAGCCAAGCTCCAGTGCAGATGATGGAGCAGTTCTACACGGCCATCATTGAGTCCATCCTCACCACCTCCATCACCGTGTGGTACGCTGGAGCCACAGCCAGGGACAAACAGAGACTACAGCGCCCTCTGCTGAGAAGGTGATCGGCTGCAGGCTTCTACCTCTGCAGGACCTGACGTCTCTGGGTTGGACTCATGAACACTTCAAACACCTGCCACTTTAACCACAATTTACTTTTGTCACTTTCTGCACTTTAACTGTAAATTCTTGTGTACATAGTAAGTCTATTTTTATCTTGTACTATAGTAAATCTTAATTGTTTCTTAATGCCTGCCCTTTGGATTTCATGTTTTTATTACTGCTCAGTGTTTTATGTTGCACCTTAACGCCGAGACAAGTTTTTGAATTCTGTTCATTGACAATGGCAATAAACCTTTTCTGATTCTGAGTTGACCATTATTTCAGTAATTGATGAGTTGTGAATAATCGGTGAACTTTTTGTAGTCGTGTTTCACCTGCACAGAAATGACGACATGCAAAATACTAGTGCTGAAACGAGTGAATCGATTTAATGGCGGCTAATGGATTATTAGCTGCTTATTCTTCTTTTTTATTCTTTTCTATTCTCAAATGTACCGGTCTTTCGCAGTCCAAACATCCAAAAGCACGTCTTGTAATATGCAAAGGCAGCTCCTGCAGCTGAGTGGGTTTTATGACTCTGACTCGGATGTGTTTGTCTCGTTTCTCCACAGCCAAGTGTCTATCTACGAGGGAGACAAAAGGGATTGTCGCAAGTTCTGCACCACAGGCATCGACGGAGCTATGACTATTTGGGACTTTAAAGTGCGTACTTAAATGATCCTTCAGTTTAATGAAGACTCTGATTTTGACAGTTTAGTGTTTGTCAATGTAATGTTGGATTTTACTAGAGAAACAAGAGATAAACGAGGTATCAATGCCAAGTTCCTAAGGCCAAAAATGGAGCAATGTAAAATGGTCAATATGATTTTAAATTACCAAAAAAGGGATTTAGATTTAAACTGTTTATTCAATGGGAAAAGTGTTCCCTTTTTTTAAGACTTTTTGTGCCAAATTATGTGTATTTTTAAGCAAGGCAGTCGAGTCTACAGATGTCAAGATTATTTGGTTAATCTATAATTGTGATTAATCAGGTTACAATATAATAACTAAAGAAATTCTAATTGTGACAATTTTAGAAGCAAAAATTAGACCTGAAGAACTTTATTTTATCTGGCTGTGCTGTTGCATTTAACTTTATTTTGTCTTCCAGAAAGTTAAATTTCACAAACCTGAGGAACATGTCTGACCTCGAGAATATTACAAATTTGTTTGTTTTTAAATGTTTTAAAAAAGAATTGTAAAACTAAAATCTGGTATCGTGCCATCCCAGAAACACACGCGTTAAAGTCATGAATGATATATGCTACAACAGTTTTAGTGTTTTAATTCTGAACATATTTGAAGAGAGTTATAAAATACAGTATGATTAAATATAATGGGAATCTTCCATTCTCTCTCTCTCGCCGCCGCCAGCTTCCTTCAGCTGAATTATCATCTCTTGATTGGTCAAACAGTCGTCTTCTCATCTTTTTAGGGATGTCATGATATCCAATTTCTTATTTTACGGCTGCGACTGTTGTGAGAAAATACATCACTATCGATTAGTCAGTCTCAATAAACGTGACTAAACGACAGGGAAATCTTAAATTTTCTGTCATTTCCGTGCTCTGACATGTGACTGTTCCTCAAGTTTGTGACCGGCTTGACCAAACTAAACGAAATAAAGACAAATGTGCCACAAACAGCTAGATAGAATAGTTATTTACATTTTAGGTCTATTTTTTTTGGGACGATTGATTGAACAAATAATACTTAATTTTGCTTCTAAACTTGTCACAATTATTTATTTTTTCGGTTCTTTCGATTTTTATATTGTGACCTGAATAATCACTTTTATCCATGTTACTCAAATAATCGTGACATCCCAGCAACTTGACCTGACACGCCTATTCGTCCTGTAAATGACGAACAGCCGGCGGCGCTAGCATAGCCGCAGCATTTAGCCCACATGCTATCGTCGGCGTTCTCGGAAATTCATACAAATTTGAACTTTTTCGAATCGGTTTATTCTTCTGCAAGTACTTGGCACGACGTGTAGGAACTCTTACTCTTGTTGGTTCTTTTTTTTTTTTTTTGCACTCCGCGAGCGGTCAAGAGCAAGTTTCTACATTGAAATGAATGATTGCGTTGGATTCCACAGTCTAAACTTGTGCGTTTTTGTTGTTGTTGTTTTGTTTTTCCCCTCCGCAGAGTCTAGAAGCTTCAATCCAGGGTCTCGCATCATGTGAAGAAGCGAATGAATGAAACACTAGACGCTGCACCTCCTCTTCCTCCCATCCCCCCTCTTCTCCCCCACTCATCCCTCCATCCCTCCAGCTAGTAACACACTCGCACACACTACTCTTCTTCAGATTCAAAATGTCCGCTCAAGCACGGAACGCGGCACCACTCCGACAACCCTGCAATTATAGGTTCTGTCTCGATAGCAAATTTGAACATATTGCGCAGAATTATGAAAGATTTTTTGCCTACAATAGTATAAAAAAATAAATGAAAAAAATCTAGTCTAACTTTTCTATTTCAAGGCTATAATAAGTTTTAATTTTTCTTCAATCCTCCTGTTGTTAAAAATGAAGATACAAGGAGCAAATATTAAGTCTGAAAATATTTATTGCTGTTATCGAATTGAACAGTGATTTTCCGACGCATTGTGTGACATCCCATAATACACACTTCACATTACCACCACACGACCGACTGTGATCACTTTTGTTTTTGTTTTTATTTTATATATTAATATTTTAAATGAAGGCTAACTGAAATGGGGGGCGTCCCATTAAACGTGATGTTGATTTTATTATTTTTAATTTTTTTTTTTTTAATGTCCGCTAACCTCCGTACAAAAAAAATAAAAGACACTAAAGGTGCTTTCGTTATCCCATAAATAACGTAACCGTTCCCCGATTGCCGCGCGGATCGGGAAACGACGCGCGAACTCTGGACGGTTTTGGGGGGAAAAAAAAAAGGAAGAATGCGTGTGAAAACGTGCATGAGTTGGCGACGGGGGTTTGGGGTCACGGCGGCGCACGGAGTTGGTTTGGCGGCGGTCTGAACCACGGCGAAAGGAGTCGCCTCGTGAAGCTCCCGAGATGCTACGCAAAAAAAAAAAAAAAACGAGAACATGAGGGGGGGCTTTGTTTGTAACTGATCATGAGGTAGACGTGAATAAAGACAAATACATTTACAGTACACTATCCAAGGCCTGTGGTCTTTCTTTGGGGGGTTTTAGCGTTCTCTCTGTGTAATAATATTTATCGTTTTTGTGTGATTTGAAATTGAATAACTTGTTTTTGCTAACTGTTGAAAGTAAGAATAAGGAAGCTTCTTAGCACCATCTATAGGTCAATGTAAGGAATGACAGTTTTTGTAAGGCGTTGGTGAATGCTAGATGTACGCTCCGGAGGTCCCAATTAATAATACCACGGTACACGCATGAACTGATCGCTCTCAATTGAGAATGTTCGCAGTGTGGTTTTATCCATTTGATGTGCACGTCGAGAAGGTACGTAGAGATGCAGCCAAATGAATAAAAGTTGATGTTCTTTTTTTTTTTTTTTTTAAACATTTGATAAGTTTGATCGTAAACGAGAAAGAAACGAGTTCATGAACGAAGAAGAGAGAGCGCGCAACTGTCCACGGGCTCTAGGAGCGCCCTCTGCCGGGAGCCAGGTGTACTGTTTGCTCACAGAGTAAGAACTTGTCCTGCTGTTTTGTCTTGTCCAGTGCGTGTTTTATTTGTTCCGTACAGAGGGACGCATTATTTGCATCGCACCAACAGTTTGTGAGGAGTTACTTCTTTATTGGAACTATGTATTGGATTCAAAGGGAAGAGGGTTTATAATGCATGAATGGTGCGTTCCCCCGTTCACAGAAAAGGGGGGACCATAGGTACCCATTCAGGTCGGATCATCTCGAAACTGAAACGTTTGAGTGCCACGGTTGCCGTAGTCGGCCAATCGATTGGCTGGCCACCTCTTTAGTCGACCAACACTCTTCAGTCGACTACGGACTCTGGAACCACAAATAGCTGACACGATCGGTTCAAATGGTCAGTTCCTGCGTCCCTCTACCGTGCGCCCTCCGCTGCCCGTTTCTGGTGACAGTTCCCGCTTCCTCAAAAGTAAATGCCTCACTCTTTTGCGCTGACCCCGCCTCCACCCCTCTCCTCCTCCTCTCCTTCCCTCCCTTCTCCTCCTCACCTCCACTCTCTCTCCTTCTCCTGCTCCCTCCTTCCTCTCTCCTCCCTTCTCAGTCCCTCTCCCTCCCTACTCCTCCCTCCTCTTCCCTCCTGCCCTTCCCCTCCTCCTCCCTCCTTCTCCTCCTCCCTCCTCTCCTCCCGTTCCTCCTCCCCTCCCTCCTCACTCTCCCTCCTCCCGCTCCCCTCCTCCTCCTCCTCCTCCCCGTCCCTCCTCCTCCCTCCCCTCCCTCCCTCCTTCCTCCTCCTCCCTCTCCTCCTCCTCTCTCCCCTCCTCCTCCTTCCTCCTCTCTCCTCCTCCTCCCCTCCTCTCTCCTCCTCCCTCCTCCTCCCTTGCACTTCCCTTCTCGCCGCTCACTCGTGCAGTTGGCGTTCGCGTTGACTGGCAGAGTCCGCGAGCTTTTTTCTTCTTGACAACCAACATTTCCCTCCTGCTTCTTTTTCCTCCCCCTTCTCCCCTTCGACCATCTCGACACCGTGTCCACTCTTCTGCATCCCCCGGGCAGGGTGAGTCGCCTCGCTTAATCTTACTTGTAGAATGTAGAGCAAGGGAGGGGTCGCGACACGGATGCGACCTTTTTGGATGTAAAACTGTGATTTCTTTATTTGTCGGTTGCGTCTGAATTGTTTGACACAGTTCCTTTTCAACGCTGGAACGAATTGGAATGAATTAAATGCATGTGGCCGACTTTATGTGCCGCTAAAATCCAAGGAAAGGGGAAGCAGCTGTGTTCGAAGCAAGAATACGGTTTAGAGTTGGTTTTAAACGTTTTGTGAGGACATTTAGGTTGAATTTTGTACCTTTTTTAACAAATAAATGTGTAAAACGTAAGCACGCATCCTTACGGTGCCAAATGTTTTAGTGTTCGAAGTGTGCTTTTACTGTATTCTGGCTTTAACTAAACATTTGCGAACGCTTCTCTTTTTTTCTGTTTCTTTTTTTGTTGTGTGTGTGTGTGTGTGTGACATGACAGTTATCTACAACGACTTCCTGGTTGCATCCCGTTCTCTGATTGGCCATGGCCTACACAGCTTCCTCGTGGAACAATCAGCTGCCACGCTTGGAACAAAGACGGAGCCGTAAGTAGTCCAAAAGAACCGAGTTCTGAAGTCCAAAAACCGAGTCTGAAGTCAAAGACACGAGGTCTGAAGTCCAAAGAACCGAGTCTAAAGTCCAAAGAACCGAGTCTAAAGTCCAAAGAACCGAGTCTAAAGTCCAAAGAACCGAGTCTAAAGTCCAAAGAACCGAGTCTAAAGTCCAAAGTCTTTAAAGAATAAAGTCTTTAAAGAATAAAGTCTTTAAAGAATAAAGTCCAGAGAATATAGGCACTGTAACACTTTGGATGCCCACCGCCATAAAACTCCACGGAAGAAGAAGATCTGCACTTGTGTGTCGAGTTCTAGATCGTAATACGACTTCTAAAACCTTCAATACACTGAAACACTGAAATATATGTTTAAGATGAAATATTAAGAGTCACAGATTGTCAATACGAACTTAGAAGAACGGAAATGTGAATCAAAAAACCTTGATAATGATCTGTTAAAAGGTAGAACAGTTCCGACAGTTGCTTCTCTTCCGCGTTGAAAAGGAGATGTGACAATATTGCACTTTGCATCCGTTGTTGTGCATTTTCCCTTTGACTTTTTGGACGAATTATGACTGGATTCACACTTGTTTTCTGGAATAATGTCAAGAATATACCTGTGATTTAAACGAAAACCTAATCTAACGTGCTCAAATCGAATAAAGTGGAAAAAGAGCCAATTTGTCTTCTAATAATCCACGTGGTTGTTTTTTGTTTTAGTCCAATTAAGCCGTCATGATCAGAATACAATAATTACTTGAATTCAGATCCATGGCTGCAGTCCTAGAGCAGAACAACCACTCATTCTGTCCACAGTGCCGTTCGTATCGGGATCAGAACCCACAACTGTACCTGTGGTCGCTGTCCTGACTTTGTATAATATAACGAGATGCAATAATGCTCTTCGTGCCCGTCTCAATCCGCTCTTCTCCCTCGATGACAGAGGTTCACACACTCGAAACGCGCGTGGATACGACTTGAGCAGAGTCAATGTGTTGTGTTTGTCAAGCTTTATTCATACGGCTAAATCTGTTTGGATTAAAAACATTGTAAGAGAACGAAAAACCCTCAAAGGCACACAAAAGTTTCAGTTATGAGAAGGAGAGGAAGCGAAGGAGACGGAAAAAACAAGTCCAATCTGCATAATATGTCTCCTTTAATCAAGAATGTGTTGAATTTAAGTGATTTGACAAGTGAAATATAGTGTCATAAAATAAAGAAAGGTTTGCACTTTTAACAAATGGAAGAACTCTATGAAACAAAGAAAAGCTGATGTCTTCAAAGATGCCAAAGAAAAAAAAGAAAAGAAAAGTGTCGTTGCTCCTGATTGGCTGGCAGGTGAAGCGAGGTATTTCCTGTTTCCTGTTTCTCACCCGAGCGCTGCAGCCGCTGCCGACCAAAGCCATATTAGGTCGTTTTCTTCTTTTGGCTTCAGCAGAAAAGCGGATGTGACAAGTTTCACCGGCGCAGGCTCCAGGAACCCAACGTGAACTCTAAATATGTCTGACACGAGCTCTTAATGCTACAGTATGGCTTTTTTTACTTTAATTCAATTTACTTATTCAAGGGAGAAAGAGGGACAATGAACATTTAAACAAATCTAAATAAACCAGATCAAAGCGTAAATGCGTGTGTAAATGTTCCGCCCACTCAGATGTTACTCGAGTAGTAGTTTCTCTTTAGAGCACTAGTTTGTACTTCTACTTTACTGAGACGTGGGTTTAGAGAGTTTTTAAACATGTTATGATAGTTTTAGCTTCTCATTTACTCTGTGAAAGTGGTTTTTAAGGTAGAAATCGCTGATGACGATGTTTAGAATCCAGAGAAATGGATTTTTAGGCTTTAAAGAGCTGGAAAAGTGTTTTCTATGACTCAAAGATGACACGAACGTTCATTCTTCTGATATTTATATGATTCAAAGCATGTTTTTAACAATATCGTTTGGAATGATCCTTCTTTACGGTGGTATAAAGTGGTTTGAATGTTATTGTTTATTGTAATATTTTCTGCAGCACTTAATAATAATATTCAGCTACGGGAAGTCGGGCTTTTTCACATATTACTAGAAAATGAATGTAGGTACAGCCTTTTACTTCACGAACAGAGTCTAAATGCTGTCTTCATTCTCCCTCTTGCCTGTGTTTGCCGGCGGCAGAGATCGCCCTGTGTCCCAACAACCACGAAGTGCACATTTACAAGAAGGACGGCGCCAAGTGGAGCAAAGCGCACGAGCTGAAGGAGCACAACGGGCAGGTGACAGGTGAGGCTCCTGCTGACACGCCCGGCTGACACACGCCCGGAGGCCACGCCTGGGAAAATGCAGATGTTCGCTTGACAAA
Organism: Chaenogobius annularis; assembly: GCA_015082035.1. Classification (NCBI taxonomy): domain Eukaryota; kingdom Metazoa; phylum Chordata; class Actinopteri; order Gobiiformes; family Gobiidae; genus Chaenogobius; species Chaenogobius annularis. The sequence continues at coordinate 403,346 of BJKM01000358.1, forward strand.
TGAGTGTCGGCACCGTTTAAATTGAAAGACTGAGTGAAGTACCTGCTGCGTGACAAATGGGATAGATTTCAAGATTTTCATTCAGGCTTTGAAGAAAATCTTAACTAAATACATAATTTTCTTCAACACGTGCATTTTGAGCAACTAAATTCACTTTTTGGCAGCGTTTATTGAATACATGAATATTTCTCATCATAATTGTGCTCATAAATACATTTTCCACTAGATGTTGCTCTAAACTAGGAAGTGTGTGCTCCAGCGAATAGGCGTGTCCTCTGTGGTCCAGGCCCCTCCCCCCTTATGATACAGAGGGATCCACCCATACCACACGTGAACCTTCTGAAGTCATGTCTCTCCTACCGCTGGTTACTATGACTACCAACACTGTTCACAGAGGTGGCATGACTTCAGAATGGCCACGCATGGTATGGGTGGATCCCTCGTTATCATACACCCATCAAAGGAAATTACAACGGTGACCCCTCATGGTGAAAAATATGCTCTCTGGTGTTCAATGAAAATGAATAAATGTGGCTTTATTACGGTTCATGAACACAGACGATGACAGTCATTTAGTGCCATTTAACAGACTAATCTCCTTTCAAACCAAGTCCAGTTAAGATAAATACATATTAAATTTAGCTAAAAATGAAAGACTAAGAATAGCTCACTTTTTAGATTTATCGTTTCACTTCCTGTTTGTAATCGATGACATCACACTAGGAAATTACCCAGCAAACACTGGGCAAAAACTCATGTAATGTCACTATATTAACAAAAATATATGTGAGCAAATTTTTGTTGTTGAAATTAATGTTTAGAAAGTCATAAAAGTTGGGTTTTGTGTGTTGAAATTCTGCATAAACTTTGGATGGAGCGAGTTTCCCTACTGTGATGTCACTTCCTGTCATTTTAAACAGATTTTTTGACTTTTCTCCACAAATACCTGCTCGATTCGTGTAAAACTATAATTCATATAAACAACAGGTTTAAATACTCCAATAAAGTCAAAATGAGACATAAAACCTGTCACGCCCTTGAATGACCGTGTAACCGTACTCTTCCTCTTCCTCCCACTGTGAGTAAGTCTACAAGCGACAAAAGCTTTTCAAAATGATTTGTGTTCCTTGCTCCGCCCCTTCAGATGTCATTTTGTTTGCGTCTGCCCCTTTTGAAAACACCAGGTTTTGTACGTTCTTTGTTGACTTGCGTGTTCGTCTTCTCTGCGCCCGGTGCAGGGATCGACTGGGCCCCGGAGAGCAACCGCATCGTGACCTGCGGCGCCGACCGCAACGCCTACGTGTGGACGCTCAAAGACGGCTCCTGGAAGCCCACGCTGGTCATCCTCCGCATCAACCGCGCCGCCCGCTGCGTGAAGTGGGCCCCGCGGGAGAACAAGTTCGCGGTGGGCAGCGGCTCGCGGCTCATCTCCATCTGCTACTTTGAACAGGAGAACGACTGGTGAGGCGCACTGCTGGTCGTGCGGTTCCTCCTCCGGCGCCGGGGCAACGTGGCCAAGCTAGTCTAGACGACGACGACACATTTTCCTAGTCGTATTTTGATATTATCCAGACTCCGGAGCACATACGGAAAGACTTTATGGCAAAGGCGGTGGCGATTTTGAATCAAAATGTCAAAAAAAGGAACAAAACAATGTCTGATTTTCATCCTTAATCCACTTTATTTGTAAATATTCTTTGTCTAGAACCCTTCAGTCACTATAATTCAACCGTTACTTGGTTGATTAAGGTATTAAAAGGTCTAAATGTACAAAAGAAATGAGTGACAAGTCAATAGTTTGCGCGAACGAAAGACTGTTAGCGTTAGCATCCGTTAGCTTACCGTCATACTTTTAGCAGCTTGTGTTCTTTCGTCTTTGGCTCTACACTGTTTAAACTCCTCACGGTTCAAGTAAACTACTCGTACTTTCCATACGTTTATACATCATTTTAAGTTGCAATCCGTCCAATCATTTGTCGTAACGTGTAAGTGTTGTGCGTTGACGCCGCAGGTGGGTGTGTAAGCACATCAAGAAGCCCATCCGCTCCACCATCCTGAGCCTGGACTGGCACCCCAACAACGTGCTGCTGGCGGCCGGCTCCTGCGACTTCAAATGCAGGTAGGGAAATGTGCCAGAGCCTGTCCACGGAAACGTCTGGTTCAAAAGGACTTTATTTAAACTGCAAATGTTCAGTTTCGAGCTTTAACCATCAGAAACATCCCCAGAGTTGTATTTAGCTTCAGTCACGCTTGTTTGATGACTGTTTAGTAAGTCCTCTCCCCTCTGAGCCTCAGAACAAACCTGGCTCAGTACTTTAAGAGCTTTAAGTATTTACCTATTTATCCGACACCACTTAGACCTAAGACTGCATGTATTTCTTGGTAACATATAAGGCATAGATACAAAGCATTTATATATTTTTGTTTGATATTATTTACTCATCATGAACAAAAATGAACTGATCGTTAATTATAAGGCGTTTCTACCAAGCATGTATTCATGTTCTGTAGAAAAGAACTAGAAAATACATCTAAACATTAACTAGCCCTAATCCTAACTTTAGTAAATCATTTTTAAATTATTAGTTTGTCAATGATTAATGAATATGTAAAAATGCTTGAATCTTTACGGCTTTACAAAAATGTATCTTTGTGACAAAAACAGTTAAGTTCTTTCCATTTAGTTCTATTTTTGAGCTATTTATTGAACAAATAATACTTTATTTTGCTGCTAAAATTGTCACGATTATCATTTGTTTTGGTTCTTACGATTATATTGTGACCTGAATCATCACGATTATCGATTAACCGAAGACTCTTGACATCCCTTCTCACCGTCTTCTACAGGGTGTTCTCGGCCTACATCAAGGAGGTGGAGGAGAAGCCCGGCCCCACGCCCTGGGGCAGCAAGATGCCCTTCGGGGAGGTGCTCTTCGAGTCGGGGGGCTCTGGAGCAGGGTCCCAGCCCAGCGGAGGGGCGCCGGGAGGGGGGGGCTGGGTGCACTCGGTCTGCTTCTCCCACTCTGGAAACAAACTGGCCTGGACCTCCCACGATTCCACCGTGTCTGTGGCCGAAGGGGGCAAAAGCGGCACGTAAGGGACCGCAAAGCTACACAACGCCCGAAAACACAAAAGTACAAGTCCTGTATTATGTATGCCCAGTGGCGGAATGTGTACAAGGAAAAAGTACAAGTACATCTGCAGAAAAGTTACTGGAAAGTCAAAGTATCAGAAAAAAATCGACTTAAAGCTGGCGGTTTTGTTTTGTAAATGAGTACGTTTTATGTTTTCCCCCAAAGAGTTGATCATAAAACAGCACTTTGTAATAAAAATTAGCCCGTCACGCACATTTTGAGAACTATTAAAGAGTTAAATGTGGTGATTGTGATAACGTGCAGCTCTTTGGTCAAAAGTTCTTATTTTTTCTTGTGAATTTTGTGTATATAATTTTATTTCCTTGTAGTTGGGACTTGCGTTAAACCTTTGTTGTTGTGCGTCGGTGCTCTTGCTAATCCACTAATTTTGGATACTAGTTTTTTTTTGGTTTTTTTAGATTTTGGCGCTTATTACCAACTAATCCAAGTGCAAACAGACATTCTGAGACGTAAATAGCCTTGGATGGATTTGTCTAACTCCATATCCTGACCGATATTCGATCCATACATTTCTGTGTATCAAACCCAGCGGTGAAAGATCGTGTTCCTTCCGTTTCTTTTGTGACCGGAGTTGTGTGTGTTTTCCCCCAGCGTGATCAGCCTGAGCTCGGAGACCCTCCCTCTGCTGTGCGTTACCTTCATCACAGAGAACAGTCTTGTGGCCGCCGTACGTAACTACACTCATTACTTTACTTGTAGATTAAAAATGTGGGGTGGGCAGTCCATTCGTTTGAAGGTAGAATCCCCCAACAACTAGATGAGTAAATGCGGACTTTAGGAGTTTTATATTTGGCACACTATGAATATAATAGACACGATTTATACCCAGATTTGTTTGCTAATGGTAGCATCGGGCTATATGCTACCACAATGCTAGCTGTATTTTAAGGTCAACAACGTCCACTCAAATGTGACTCAACTGAAAGAGTCGTGCTTAAAATACACACAATTCACCCGGAAACTTAAAAAAAGGAAAAAGGTGTGTTTTGTAACAGTTTTCACCCACGCCAGGCCACGCCCCCTACTATAACGACTTGACGACTGTATCCGTATTGCGATTTCACTCGCGTTGAATCTGCCTCTGTCGTCCGCCCTCAGGGACATGACTGCTACCCTGTGCTGTTCGTGTACGACGGGGCCAAGGGCAGCGTGGCGTTCGGGGGCAAGATGGACGTGCCCAAGCAGGCGGCGCAGAAGGGCATCAGCGCCAGGGAACGCTTCCAAAACCTGGACCGCAGAGCGTCAGAGAGCAAGGGCAGCGACAAGGAGCTGAGCAGCCTGCACAAGAACAGCATCAGGTCCGATCCTCCAAACGGGGTTCACAAATGTAGAAAATGTGGACGTAGACTTCTGACCGGCCCGCAACATTGGACGATTTGCTTGAAAATCCAATCATCTCACAATCTTTAACTGATGTTTCAGCCAAATCTCGGTGCTGGACGGAGGGAGGGCCCATTGCTCCAAGTTCTGCACCACGGGCATGGACGGGGGCATGGCCGTGTGGGACGTCAAGGTATGGCCCCGAACTACTCGCCACGCCATCTTACCAGAGACGACATGTTAGCAGCTGGGTGTTTGTTCGGGTTTTTTTTTATGGACAAAACCAAAAAAAAATGTCTATCCTTTTTGGCCTATCCATGGGTTCCAGAGGGACCTTTGCTGCAGCAATTTACAATTCTAATATAGAACTAAATATTGTATTTTTTAGGCATTAGGGGGCACTACGGGGCATTAGGGGGCACTACGGGGCATTAGGGGGCACTACGGGGCATTAGGGGGCACTAGGGGGCACTAGGGGCAACGACGGGGCACTAGGGGGCACTAGGGGGCACGACGCGGCACTAGGGGGCAAACGACGCGGCAACTAGGGGGCACTAGAGGGCATCTACGGGGCACTTCAGTTCTGAGATGACTTTACACAATGATGAATGATGGATGATGATGATTATAAATGTCATTTTTACCTCTTCTAGACTCTGGAGAATTCCATGAAGGACTCTGAAAGATCGTCTGAGCTGGAGTTAGCTGCGTGCCTTATATAGCTTTTGCTGGAAGATGAATGATGGTAAACAAACAGACCTCACATGTAACGTCAAACTGAAGGGAGTGAGCTCAGGTCTGGACATGGTACTTAACCTTTGTATGAATCATTATGAAATGTGCTTATGCTGGTCATAAATCTGTCTTTGAATAAAGAATAACTGTTAACACACTGTGGTTCTCCAACGTTACCGCTCACGACGTACGCTCCACGACGCTCCACAACGCTCCAGCGTCAGTTAGAGGATGTTCAAGGCTCGAATACAGGCCAACGAACCAGTCCACGCTTCTTCAGCTTTACATTCCCAAAAACCTCAAAGAAAAAGTAGTAACTCCGTGATCAGCGCATTATAAAGCGCAGCCTCAGGATTTACGGCACTCGCACATGTTGTCTACTACAATACTACTGCTACTACTGCTGCTGCTGCTACGCTAACTGTACTTGCTACTGTCTGCTGCTACTACTACTCTGCTACTGACTCTACGCTTGCTAACTACTTGCTGACTGCTACTACTAGCTTACTGCTACTGCTTGGCTGCTACTATACTGCTAACTCAACTACTGTCGGCTACTGCCCGTCCACTGCTAAACGCTACTGTACTGAGCTACTCTGGCTGCTGCTCTGACTACTACTACTACCGCTACTGCTGCTGCTGCTGCTGCTAACTATCGGCTAACGCGCTACTGACTTACTGCTATCTGCCTACTACGTGCTGCTTGCTACTGCTGCTAACTGCTACTACTGCTACTGCACGCTGCTGCTACTAACTGCTACTACTGCTACTGCTACTGCTGCTACTACTGCTATACGGCTGCTGCTACTACTACTACTACCTGCTACTCGCTGCTGCTAGCTGCTGCTACTACTGCTACTGCTGCTACTACTACTGCTAATACTAACTACTGCTCATACTGCTACTGGCTGCTAGCTTGCTAGCTACTACTAGCTGATGCTGCTGCTGCTGCTCTACTGCTGCTGCGCTGCTGCTACTAACTGCTACTGCGCTGCTGCTACTACTGCTACTGCTGCTAATACTTCTACTAACTACTACTACTACTGCTACTACTGCTAATACTGCTACTGCTACTGCTACTGCTGCTACTACTGCTACTACTACTACTGCTACTGCTACTGTTACTAGCTACTACTGCTGCTGCTGCTAATACTTCTACTAACTACTACTACTACTACTGCTGCTGCTAACTACTGCTACTAATTACTACTACTGCTGATAACTGCTACTACTACTACTACTAACTACTGCTACTAATTACTGCTGCTACCAACTACTACTACTGCTACTAACTACTACTAACTACTGCTACTAATTACTGCTAACTACTGCTACTAATTACTACTATTGCTGCTACTGCTAATACTACTAACTGCTGCTGCTGCTAACTGCTGCTACTGCTTACGCTGCTGCTGCTACTACTACCACTACTAACTACGACTACTGCTAATACTTCTAACTACTGCTGTTACTACTACTAACTATTACTACTACTGCTATTACTACTACGGCTGCTGCTGCTGCTAACTACTCTGGCACTACACTGCGCGCTGCTGACTACTACTGACTGCTGCTGCTATGCTACTATACGCTGCTGCTACTGCTACTACTTACTGCTGCTAAACTTACTACAGCTCCCTGCTGCTGCTGCCTGCTACTGCTGCTGCTGCTTGCTGGCTACTACTACTCGATCTGATAGTTGTAATACTGCTGATTTGAGATGTATTTCTCCTGTAGGGTCTTCCATGAGCTTCAGTGAGTACTTCAGAAGTTCTTGCTCAGATCATTGGGTTCATTTACAGTTGCTTTTGTTTAAAACAAAAACTGAATCATGTGATTATTAAAAAGGATACACCAAAGGAACTGTAATATATTCAGCAGTAGTTTGATAAAAATGCTAACAGTAGAACGTGAAGACCCCGTTGAGGACCATAAACCTGGGTGAACCTGTTTGTGTTCAGGCTCTGTTCATGTTTATGATCATTAAACGTTAGTTAGAAACAGTCATTTAACAACTAGAGTTTTACATTCTTTTAGAAACACCTTTTTCTATTTTCCCTAAATATTGATCCGCCTCATCATAAGTAACTCCAAGTAACTTTCCATGGATATTTAATTTTTACATCACTAAGTTTTTGTATTTTCGTTGCTTTATTACGCACTGACTTATAGCACCACCTGGCGGCCACACTGGGCCCTGCAGCTCTCCCACTCACGCACACACACACAACTCAACACACGCACTTACACACAGAGCGCGCTGCTTCTGGAGGAGGAGGAGGAGAACAAGACGAAGCAGGAGGAGCTCCGGAGCCCGAGCCATCAGCACATCTGCCCCAGAAGCAAGCGGCGGCCGCGTGTCCCACCGTAGCTCAGCCCTGCGTCACCTCAGCGTCACCCGCCAGCATCAGCACGCGCCCTTCCTCTCGGCTCCGCCCGGCGACAACGGCCGTATTTCCGGCGCATTTCGGCACGACACGTGCGGCAGCGGCGGCGGAGGAAGAAGAGGAAGGAAAAGAGGAGGAAGAAGAGAGGCGTGTTTTTTTTGGCTGAAACGTCCCAGTCGCTCCGTCCTCCGTCTGCGGAACTCCGGGGCTGCAGCCGAATACAGTCCCCCTGCCTCCTGGCCTCCTCACCGGACCTCCTGCTTCCTCACCTGGACTCGCGCTCCTCACTCGACCTCCGATCTCCTCACACCGGGACCTTCCTGCTTCCTCACCTGGACCTCCCCGTCTCCTCACACCGGACTCCTGACTCCTCACCCGGACCTCCTGCCGTACCTCACGCCACCTCCTGCTTCCTCACCTGGACCTCACCGGTCCCTCATCCAGACCTCCTGACTCCTGACCCGGCCTCGCCTATGACACTCGCCTCCCATCCGGACCTCCTGCCTCCCGTCAATCCGATCCTGCCCCGCTCTACCTTGACCCTCCGTCTCCTCATCCGAACATCCCTGCCACTCACCTGGACCTCCTGCTTCCTCAACCTGACCTCCTGCCTCCTGACTCCTCACCCGGCACCTCTCTGCTTCCTCACCTGGACTTCCCTTCCTCATACCGGACCTCCTGCCACCTCACCTGGACCTCCCTGCTTCACTGACTCCTCACCCGGAACCTCCTGCCTCCTGACTCCTCACCTGGACCTCCTGCTTTCTCACCTGGAACCTCCTGTTCTCACCTGGCCCTACCACCTCTCTCACCTGGACCTCCTGCCTCCCGTCTCCTCATCCGGACCTCTCTGCTCCCGTCTCCTCACCTGGACTCCTGCCTCCTCACCGGACTCCTGCCTTCTGCCTCCCCCACTAACTTCCTACCCTCCTCACCCGACCTCTCCGCCTCCTCACACCGGACCTCCTGCAACACAACTGTTGCCGAGCGACACTAAATGAATTTTGTAAGGTGAGAACGGCGGCACAGTGCACAGCTCGTGACATCACTTTCTCATTTAAACAACATCAAGTTTAAATTAGAGCGTGAAAATGTCCAGAATGATGAAATTCTGAGACGATTTTTGGCAGCTAATGGTGGCGAAAGTGGGACGAGTTGGGCGGGACATACGGCGACGAACGCGATAAATGTGTTTTTAGGCTCAAACTGCTGTAAAACCGGATGATTTAACTTATCGTGACATAAACGTGACGTAACACACATTTATCCCTGCCCAAACGTCGTAAATGTCCATTTGTTTTAATAGTTATTATTGATCTGGATTTGTGTTTCCCCCACATTCAACCCATATAATATGATGCTCAAATCACCATGGCAACGGCCCTAAATAGATCACGATATATTAGAACCCAGGAAAAACAGGATATTGTTGCCTTTTTTTTGTTTTTATTTGATTTGTTTTTGTGTTATAACACTTTTCTCATACACAAAGTGGGACGGGACAAAGTGGGACGGGACAAAGTGGGACGGGACAAAGTGGGACGGGACAAAGTGGGACGGGATAAAGTGGGTTTTGGTCCCGGCCCGCTGGTTTGCGGCCCCCTGCTTTTGTCCACTGCAGCTCTTAATTAACAGACTGTTGCATTGTGTTTAAGATGTAACATTTCCACGTCCTGAAATAGTATTATACGTCTTAAGTCACTTTTAAAACGCATTCTCTCGGAGCGTCTCCAAGGAAACGGAGTCTGTCGTGTGTTCTTGTCCCGTTTCACATTTGGACTTGAGTCTGACGGGCTTTTTTCCCAGGTAAAGTCCGAGTCTTAGTGGAGTTTGGATCATTGCTTAAAGCTCGGGTTCTGAAGTTGGGACCCATTTCAGAGACCTGAACCAGGACTGAACTCGTACTTAAGTAGGACTGATCTAACTGGTACTTCACTGGGTCTGAACCAAAGACTGAACTAGTTTTTGAAACCTGGACTACACTGTTACTAAACAAGAAACTAAACCTAACCAGACTAAACCAAGCCAAACTCAACCAAGTCTAACCAGGAAGAATCAAAAAACCAGGGACTAGAGCTAAAGCAGGTAGGAACAAAGAGTAGTAAACAAAGACCGAACCAGACGAACGCGGAATGGAACCAGGACGGTAACCAGAGACCGACGACACCAGGACGACCGGACCGACCAGGCCGACCGGGAACCCAGGCCGACCAAGACACGCACAGGACCGAACCAGGACCAACCAGGAGAACCACGCGACCACCAGGACCCGAAAGGAGACGAGGGGATCAGGGCCGAACCAGACGAACAGCGATACCAGACGACGCGAACCAGGGGCCGAACCAAGACGACCAACGAACCAAGACTGATAGAAGACGACTAGAAACGGAAACGCAGACGGAAACAAGACGGAACCAAGACGGAACCCAGATCCGAGACCATGATCGAAACAGCAAAAGACTGAACCAAGACCAACCAGGACCAACAGTCCGAACAAGACCGAACCATGATCGAACCAAGACCGAACCCAAGACCCAACCAAGACCCAACCAGGACCAAACCCAACGGAACCAACCAAGTCCGAAACAAGACCGAAACAAGACGAAACAAGACCGAAACAAGACCGAACAAGACCAAACAAGAACCAACCAAGACCCAACCAAGACCCAACCAAGACCAACCACCAAGACCCACACCAAGACCCAACCACAAGACACCAACCACCAAGACCCAACCACAAGACCCACCACAAGACCCAACCCAGACCAAACGTTCCCGACCAGGACCTAACCAAGGCCGAACCAAGACTGAATGAAGATCAGGACCAGGACTAGGAGCCCTGGACTAGAACCGGGACTCGTCGCTGGCCTGCTCCTGTTTCTCTTCCACAGATGAACAACAATGTGATTATCCTATACATCCCCACAAAGCCCCGTCTCGGCCGTGAGTCATAATGAGGGCTTGCTAATGTGGCCGCTTATGAAACACGGGCCTTTTCATATGATTCTACATAGGCCCAGGACCGGACCTTTCAGGCGTTCAGTTCAGGCCTCGACCACAAAGCATCAGAACAACGAGACCAAGAGGAGAGGAACGGAGGAAGAGGAGGTGTTTTCCAGCCTGGAAAAAAAGAAGAAAAGAAGGCACGACATTCCCCGTTCTGAGGTTTCCATGGCGACGGTGACATCAGCCGAGGGGGTAGGGGTTGTTTGGGTGTCTGTGTTGTATATAGTGCTGATTGGAACCTGGATTAGTGCATTGTTTTCCTGGTATTGTCCATTACTTTGGAGAGGATTTATTCCTGGTGGATCTGTCCTGGTTTAGAGCTGGTTTAGTCCTGGTTTAGTACTGTTTAGTACTGGTTTTGACCTGGTTTTGTCTTGGTTTAGTCCTGTTTAGCTCTGGTTTTGCCCTGGTTTAGATCCTGATTTAGTCCTGGTTTTGACCTGGTTTTGACCTGGTTTAGTCCCGGTTTAGCCCCGGTTTAGACCTGGTTTAGAACTGTTTAGTCCTGGTTTAGTCCCAATTTTAGTTTAGTCCCGGTTTTGACCTGGTTTTGACCTGGTTTAGTCCCGGTTTTAGCACCAGTTTAGGGCCGGTTTAGACCTGGTTTAGTCTGGTTTAGTCCTGGTTTAGTCCCAGTTTAGTCCCGGTTTTGAACCTGGTTTTGACCCTGGTTTAATTCTGGTTTAGTCCGCTTTAGACCTGGTTTGTCTCAGTTTAGTCCAGTTTAGTCCTGGTTTTTTGACTGGTTTAATTCTGATTTAGTCCGGGTTAGTCCAGGTTTAGCCCTGGTTTAGACCTGTTTTAGTCCCCAGTTTTAGTCCCAGTTTTGTCCTGGTTTTGACCTGGTTTAATTCTGGTTTAATCCGCTTTAGACCTTGGTTTAGTCTCAGTTTAGTCCCAGTTTTGTCCTGGTTTTGACCTGGTTTTAATTTCTGGTTTAGTCCCGGGTTAAGTCAGAGTTTAGCCCTGGTTTAGACTGTTTAGTCTCAGTTTAGTCCCAGTTTAGTCCCAGTTTTGAACCTGGTTTAATTCTGGTTTAGTCCTGCATTTAGACCTGGTTTAGTCCTGGTTTAGTCCCAGTTTAGTCTCTCGTTTTGACCTGGTTTAATTCTGGTTTAGTCGGGTTAGCCCCGTTTATCCCTGGTTTAAGTCCCGGTTTAGTCCCTGGTTAGTCCGGTTTAGTCGCCTGGTTTTAACATGGTTAATTCTGGTTTAGTCCTGGTTTAGTCCCTGGTGTTAGTCCTGCGGTTTTAAGTCCCTGGTTTTAACCTGGTTTAGTCCCAGGTTTAGTCTGGTTAGCCATGTTTAGCCTGGTTTAGTCCTTGATTTATCTGGTTTAGTCCCGTTATCCTCTGGTTATTGGCCCTGTGTTTAGTTCTGGTTAGCCGGTTTAGTCTGGGTATAGTCTGGTTTATCTGTTTTTAGTCACAGTTTATCCTGGTTTACCTGGTTAGCTCCGTGGTTTATGCCCGTGGTTTGGTCCAGTTGCTGGTTTTGCCTGGTTTAGTCCGGTGCGTTTAGCCTGGTTTAGTCCCAGTTAGTCCTGGTAGCCCTGTTTAATTCTGGTTGTCCCAGTTTAGCCCTGGTTAAGTCCTGGCTGGTTTAGTCCCAGTTTAGTCTGGGTTAATTCTGGTTTAGTCCCTGGTTTAGTCCCCTGGTTAGCCTGGTTTAGCCCTGTTTAGTCCTGGTTTAAGTACTGGTTTAGTCCTGGTAGTTCTGGTTTAGTCCCGGTTTAGTCCATGGTTTAGCCGCTGGTTAGTCCTGGTTAGTCCCTGGTTTAATTCTGGTTTAGTCCCGGTTTAGTCCCCTGGTTTAGCCCTGGTTTATCCTGGTTTAGCCTGGTTAGTCCTGGTTTAGTCCTGGTTTAATTCTGGTTTAGTCCTGGTTTAGCCCTGTTTCGCCCTGGTTTAGATCCTGTTAGGCCCTGGTTTAGTCCCCAGTTTAGCCCTGGTTTAGTCCCTGGTTTAGCCCTGGTTTAGTCCCAGTGTAGTCCTGGTTTAATTCTGGTTTAGTCCCAGTTTAGCCCTGGTTTAGCCCTGGTTTAGTCCCAGTTTAGTCCTGGTTTAATTCTGGTTTAGCCCTGGTTTAGCCCCGAGTTCCAGACCAGTTAAATCAATAGCGCTGATGGCCGTACTCGCTGTACTAATAAGTGGGTTGTGATGAAAGATGGGAGCGCGACAGACCTGACGCGGTTGCCAGGCGCTCGGCTGCTGTTGCTAAGTGACAGCTACCATGACGACGGGCTGAAGCATGATTAGCAGAGGAGTCAGGGAACGGGCGGGTGGGAGGAACGGGAGGTAAACAAAACATGCCAGTGCCGAAATGTCGTCCTGGTTCATCCATTCACGACATCCAAGGCTTTTCACTCGTCGGTCAAATGCTACCATCTCTGCTGCTCCGAGTAAGAATGAGCGAGACACTTGAGAAATGCACAAATCCGGCCCTTTTCCATACGATACCACGATAGACGGCTCGCAATTCGATAATGTCCCGATTTTGCGATACATTTTGCGATATTTGATCGATTGCAAATGATATTCGGCAATATATATCACACTCTTTTTGTCGGACCAAATGCAGGATCTCTGTGTTAAACCTCCACCAACTTAAAATGAAAGTGTTTAAATCATCAAAACGGTGAATACGTCAAACGGATAGACCGTATTGTATAAAGGAGTGGACAGCGCTAGCTCCAGCGTTCCAAACAGGAAGTGACATTCGGCTCCTTCCGCTCGGGCTCCCTGTCACTTCCTGTTGCACATCTGCACGTAGCGCTCTGTAACTGCCGCTGTCAGACGTAAAACAACTGCTTCTCCCGACGTTGGCCTCAGACTTGGCGACAGGTGTGAGTGACAGCTAGCTAGCGCGACTCGTTGCCAAACTCCGTGAAAAACCAGCGGCGCGGGAGGGATCGGGCAGGTACGGCCTCTTCCGCGACCTCGCTCCCGATTGGCTCCGTGGTTGGCCCTGAAAAACCGCGCACTCGCGTTTCCAAATACGGAATTCAGCTCCAAATTTAGCCGCTATAACCGCTAGCCGCGATTGGCGTCAGTTGGCTGGAGCCAGACGGTACGGCGCCCCCCTGTGTCCACTTCTACAGTCGATGCTTGAATGTTTTGCATGAACACGAAACCGAATTGTGGCAGTTTCACACAATAATACTCGAGATACAGTATGTCAACACAGCCGATACTGCAGCACCACATTTACATAAACGCCAATAACTACGAGACATTCTGGGCCAAAAATCGCCAGTAAACAAACGAAAATGTCAGTCTAACAATGTCGCCGGGGGAACCAATATCCAGGAATCAATGCACGACGCTGGAGATGATGTCGTCCGTGCCGATGTCGGTATCGGCGCGTGCCTACGGAGCGTTCGCGGTCCGCATTATCCACGCGATGACTTAACGCTGCCTCGAGTTCTCTTCGGTCTGGGTGACCGCGCGCCGCCGAATTTCCCGTCGACCGCGCGCCGTACTCGCCGTTCCACACGAGCGCCATCGCTTTACGTGTCCAAAGAAGTTCTCAAAAGGCAGAATACCACACGATGCCGTCACGGTCAGTCACGGTCGGTCACGGTACGGTCACGGTACGGTCACGGTACGGTCACGGTACGGTCACGGTCCATCTTCTGCCGCTCATCCGGGGTCAAAGTTCGGAGCTTCTAATTCCATGGGTCTTCTGTATCACACAACGCCATTCACGCAGGAAATGGACGACGGAGAAGCCACTTTGGCCCTGGATAAATAATAATAATGCATATTTGATCAGATCTATAATCGGATAACGAGACTTGAGAGTATAAAAGTCTCGTCCGCTAACGCCGCTGGAAAAGCCCATCGGGTTTTCGCCTTGAAGGAAGCGTGTCACTGTTTGTTTGTGACATTGTGGAAAGATAAACCTGATTCAGCCCCAAGTGTTGCTCCGGTTCAGCGCGGTTCCGACAATGTGTAGTAGTCCTAGTTTAGATCTTTGTTTTGAAATGGTGGAGTTCTAGTTCGGACTGGATTTTGTCTCAGGTTAAGTTTTAATCAAGTCTTCTTTTGACCTGGTTCAGCCCGTGCTTTGTGGTGGTCCGGGTTGGTCCGAGACCAGTTGTTGTTTAGGCTGCGTTGACTTTGTCGATATTTGGTCCTAAATTGAGCCCATTTTAGTTCTGCTGTGGACTTGATTTGGTCCTGATCTAGTCCAAGTATAGTTTCGGGTTTAGTTTCGGGTTTAGTCCTGGGTTTAGTCCTGGGTTTAGTCCTGGGTTTAGTCCTGAGTTTAGTCCTGGGTTTAGTCCTGGGTTTAGTCCTGGGTTTAGTCCTGGGTTTAGTCCTGGGTTTAGTCCTGGGTTTAGTCCTGGGTTTAGTCCTGGGTTTGTCCCAGTTTTGCTGGTGAATGTGTGAACGCACCTTTAGTTTAGACATTACTTTTAACTTGTGGTGTCGTAGTTTAGTCCTGGTGTTAGTCCTGGTCTTCTTTGTTTAGATCTGGTTCTTCCTGGCTTAGTACTGGTCTGGGTTTGCCCTCAGGTGTAGACTCCGTTTAGACCAGGCCTTTTCAACTCACGGCCCACGGGCCAGATCAGGCCCTCCAAATGACCAGTTCTGGCCCTAAACCCATCTTCCAACTATATATATTTTTTCTCCTTTTTAATTGTTCAGTTTTTGTTTCATTCTGCTTTAGACCTGGTTTAGAGCTGGTTTAATTCAGGGTTAGTTATGGTTTCATCGGTTTAATTCTGGGCTAGTCCTGGCGGGTGTTGGTATTAGACCAGGCCAAGGTTCAATTATGATTCAGTACTGGATTGGCAATTGGCCAAAGCCTTTTGTACTTTATTTCTCACACAAATCAAATATAGCTGTTGTTTTTTTATTATTATTATTATTATTATTATTATTATTATTATTATTATTATTATTATTATTATTATTATTATTGAAACAGATTTAGCTTCACTTTGTGCCACTCAAACTGTGTTAAAAGTGGTGGCACAAAAAACTGTCCCTCAGAAAGATTAAGTTGGAATAGCCCTGGTTTACGACCCTCTGGAGCCCGAGTTTAGAGCTGATTTAGTCCTCCTAGATTTATTGTAGTCCGGTCCATGTTTAAAGTGTTAGACCTGGTTTAGTTTGGTGAAAGGTGCTTTAATTGTTTTATTTATGTTCTAATTAATTATTATTATTATTATTATTATTATTATTTATTTTCAGTGTTCGTACATTTAGCACTATTCATCATTGTCTATCATGTTGAATTATACAGTTTTACCCCCTCAAAAAATCAAGATCAAATAAAATAATAATAATAATAACAATAATAATAATAATAATGATGATGATAATAATAAATACATAAATATAATGAGAAAAGCAGAAATAAATCATAGTAATCATGAATAATACAGTTTTATCAGATTTTTACTGTCTTAAAGATGTGTAAAACAGAAGTAGTTCAGTTTAAACTCCACATGTATCGCTCACTTACGTAATGCATTCTGAATCCTTATCGTTTTTCACAACTTTCAAATACCAGAGCGAGTTCCCCCCCCGTCACAGTGAAGCTAACGACAACTAGCATGCTAACAGCGCACGTCCCGTTAAATTAAACGCATATATGATAAGATACAGACGGCGCACTGCGGTCTCAATTTGACACAAATAGTTGCGTTTATAATACATCTGTACTGGAACCAAACAGATTTTAATTCATCATGTGAAAAACTCGGCCTTGCCTTGGTTTTACTTACAATACATTCTTCTTTGCAGACGTACGGAGCCATATGAACCTGTGCTATATTTTCCGCTGTTTCCCGCAGGTTTATGAACAACCGCGTTCCTCCCCACAAGAGATACCAGCCCACCGAGTACGAGCATGCTGCCAACTGCGCCACCCATGCGGTAAGCTCGCCACCCATGCGGTAAGCTCGCCACCCATGCGGTAAGCTCGCCACCCATGCGGTAAGCTCGCCACAACAGTGTTTTCCCTCGTCGTCAGTTCACCCGCGCTTGCGTTTTTGATTGACTCCTGCGTGTTTTGAGTTAATCCTGTGTTGTCCGGCAACGTTGAGAATCCCGGTTCTCACCTACCCCCTAGCCCCGCCCACATCCCTGAACTTAACGGTGAACAGCAGAGCAATTAGAGAATTCTAGTTAGAGATGGTTAGAGCTCTGAAACGGCCCGTAGACACTTTTCGACAGTAAAGCCAGGTAAATGACGACCTGCCGCTTGTCACAGTGAAAGAGGCGGGGCTTATCGCTGTGAAGAGGCGGGGCAGGAACAGGAAGTCGATGGACCTGTTTCTATTATTAAGCCGTTTTAGATCTTTAGACCCCGTCCTAACATTTGGGTATCGCCACATCCTTCATTGTTTATAGAATGAAAGTGCATTTTACCGACACGTGTTATTTTGATTTTTTTTGGCAATTTTATTTTTTATTAGAACGTAACACAAACTCAAAAAATCCCCACAAAAAAGACACAAAGAACCAGCTGGACCAGAGAGAACCTAAGTAAAGGGGAGTGGCATCAAATACAAAAAAGAAGAAGAATTAGAGCATATTAAATCCAAATTATTGTCAATTTTGTATTTATATTTTTGTGTGTGACTATTTTAAATTTGAGTCCAGAAGTAATCTTTCCCATTGTGCGTTTGTCTGTTATGATATTAGTCCAGTCCTTAATTGTTGTGGCGGTTTGAGTCATCCATTTTGTTTTTTTATGGTTTGAGTATGTTCCAAAGGTATCCATCCACTGTGTCCACGGCGGGGGTTTTGAGGCCCAAGTTCATTATTCAAAGGTTTCTCGGGACGGTGGTGTCATTGCGTCCAGCATTTTTGCGTAATACGACAGTCCCTAAACACACCACAGTGTCTCCATCACTCAGCCCCTCCCCCTGCACTTTGACACGGTGTTATGAAAAAGCGAGTCACATGTTTCGACACGTGTGTTCGGCGTTCGTGACGGATTCGCCCTTTGCGTTCCAGTTGTGGATAATCCCGAGTCTCCTGGGCAGCTCGGTGCTTCACTTCCTGTCCGATGGCCAGTGGGAGCGCGTGTCGGCCTGGCTGTACGGCGCCGGCCTCAGCTCGCTCTTCATCATCTCCACCCTGTTCCACACCGTGTCGTGGAAGAAGAGCCACCTCCGGTAAGCGCTCCCGACACGACCGCGCACGCGCCACGTTCCTCTTGACACTTGTGCTTTTTGTCGTTCGCGTGGCTCAGGTCCGTGGAGCAGTGCTTCCACATGTGCGACAGGATGGTCATCTACTTCTTCATCGCAGCCTCCTACGCCCCCTGGTGAGCAGTGCACGCCTCTGCGCACGTGAGAGCCGAGTGGAGGCGTTCCGATGCCACTGCAGCTGGACGTGAAACAATAGTCATACGGAAACATACACGGGACAAATTTAAACCTTTCCTGAATAGTTTTCGAACGGTTTTGTTAGAAATAGTTTAAGAAATAGTATACGGCTACTAAGGTTAAGCAATATAGATAAAAACGATATATATATTGATATTTTTTGCTAACGATGGTCAGACAATGGCATGTCAAACCAACAGAAATGTGTTGAAACATGTCTTTAAGGTTAGTTAATGTTTGATTATCAGAAAAGTGTGAAATGTCTGTCAAAAGAGCAGAAATATCACATTATACCCGTATTTGAAACTTTAGAACATACAGGGTTTTTTTTTCATTTTTTGTAGATTTTTTTTCTACAAACACTCGATAATCAAATGAATTCAAATGAAGTCACAATATTATCTAAAGTTTGATATATTGTTTTGAGTCAAAGTGTCAAGTTTATTATAGAAATCAAGCATGACTTTTAAATACCGTAGCAACCCTCCAAAGAAGAATGAATTTAGTAATTGCTGATGGTTAAAATAGATGTTTACAGTCGATACACGTGAAAAGCATCACGTGTGAAAGCGTGTGTGTTCCAGGCTGAACCTGCGTGAGCTGGGGCCCTGGGCCTGCCACATGCGCTGGCTCGTCTGGGTCATGGCCTCCTTCGGCACCACATACGTCTTCTTCTTCCATGAGAGGTGAGGCTTTTCTGCAGCTTATGTCCTCGTGCGCTCATACTGAACATACTTCACGTTCACGTCGCGGCATAACTCAATAAGAGGAACAAACATCGTGAACGTTCAGCTCCGTCTGTAACGCAGGAATATCATGCATTAAAAAGTTTAAGCAATCGAATATATGGGCCTATGGGAATATATACTACAACCTCAGTAACAGATGTGGGCGGGGCTTGTGCCAACAGAGGGTTAAACTCCACACGCAGAGATATCCTACAGCCTACGCCTTTTAATGCTCATATGAAGACTACAATTCCCTTAAACAGATGAAACACGGACAGTTTCATAAAACACACGACGACAGTAAAATACAAATAGTGCAAAGTAGTGTGCCTCAGACGGGCTGTTTACTGTAAATATATTCAACCTTCAGCACTGTAAATAGTAATACTGCAAAATGTGTAGAACAATTTGCCCAACGCTGCATTTACGTTCTGTTCTGCATGTTGGGTTTATGCGTGTCGCCCCCTAGAGGCAAACAGAACATCCTGGCACAAGTATTTCTCAAACGAAGACACAACATAACCACATAAATGAAACGACTGTGTGTGTGTGTGTGTGTGTGTGTTAGGTACAAGCTGATGGAGCTGATCTGCTATACGGTGATGGGGGTCTTCCCTGCCCTGGTCATCCTCTCCATGGTGAGCTTCAGATGTGTCAGGGGTCCTCTCGAATAAACCTGTTGAGCTCATTCCACTGTTCAGTAGACGTTAAGTGTCATTCATAAGATTAACAACATTAACAGTGTTAAATGAGTAAAAATGTGTTTCTACTTTAAGATTATATTCTGGTATTGAAGTAGTGACAGAATCAGACCGCTGCATGCTGCATGCATCGAAGAAGAAAGTATTTTATCTGCCGCGAACCTGAACGAAACACTAGGATCGACTGAGTGCTGGATGTCGTTCACTTCTGCGTCTGTAGCAGTTCTAAAGCTGTGCACGCGCCCAAAAGGCATGCATGTGAATACTACCAACGTCACAGCAGTATCTATACTAGCAGTATTTATCCTAGCAGTATTTATCCTAGCAGTATTTATCCTAGCAGTATTTGTCATAGTAGTATTTATCCTAGCAGTATTTATCCTAGCAGTATTTATCCTAGCAGTATTTATCCTAGCAGTATTTGTCATAGTAGTATTTATCCTAGCAGTATTTGTCATAGCAGTATTTGTCATAGCAGTATTTGTCATAGTAGTATTTGTCACTGTAGTATTTGTCACTGTAGTATTTGTCACTGTAGTATTTGTCATAGCAGTATTTGTCACAGCAGTATTTGTCACTGTAGTATTTGTCATAGTAGTATTTATCCTAGCAGTATTTGTCATAGCAGTATTTGTCCTAGTAGTAATTTGTCCTAGTAGTAATTTGTCATAGTAGTATTTGTCCTAGCAGTATTTGTCATAGCAGTATTTGTCATAGTAGTAATTTGTCACAGTATTATTTGTCACTGTAGTATTTGTCATAGCAGTATTTGTCATAGCAGTATTTGTCATAGCAGTATTTGTCGTAGTATTTGTCATAGCAGTATTTGTCATAGCAGTATTTGTCATAGCAGTATTTGTCATAGCAGTATTTGTCGTAGTATTTGTCATAGCAGTATTTGTCATAGCAGTATTTGTCATAGCAGTATTTGTCATAGTAGTATTTCTCATAGCAGTATTTGTCCTAGTAGTATTTGTCCTAGCAGTATTTGTCATAGCAGTATTTGTCATAGCAGTATTTGTCATAGCAGTATTTGTCCTAGTAGTATTTGTCCTAGCAGTATTTGTCATAGCAGTATTTGTCATAGCAGTATTTGTCATAGCAGTATTTGTCGTAGTATTTGTCATAATACAGGAAGTGGAGCTGGCGTCTAAAACAGAATCCCTCTGTGATGTCATCAATAAGAGACGCTCACAGGTGTTTGTCAAATCTGAAATATAATCATGTCCACTTTTAGTAAAGTAGGAAATCATTCATAACGTGAGGTTTCGATTCAAAATGAGATGGCATAATAAGAGTGTAGTAAGAGTTCTTTGTGGACGTTCTGTGTGGACGTTCTGTGTGGACGTTCTGTGTGGACGTTCTGTGTGGACGTTCTGTGTGGACGTTCTGTGTGGACGTTCTGTGTGGACGTTCTTTGTGGACGTTGATGTTGACTGACCCTCGGCGTGTCGCGTCCGCAGCCGGAGCAGTCGGGCCTGTACGAGCTGTTGATGGGCGGGGCCTGCTACTGCCTGGGCATGGTCTTCTTCAAGAGCGACGGCATCGTCCCGTTCGCCCACGCCATCTGGCACCTCTTCGTCGCCATGGGAGCCGCCGTGCACTACTACGCCATATGGAAGTACCTGTACGCACCGCCGGCCAATCAGGTGCAAACGTCCAGATGACATCACCGCTGAACCAGGAAGTGACCCAGTGTTAAAGGGAGGCTAGCGACGAACATGCTAATGTTACACGATCGCGTCGTTATTGACATCTCGTGTGGGTTTGGTGCATTTTGTGTGGTCAATTTGAGGGTTTTAACCAAATGTTAGATTATTTATTTATTTATTTATTTAATTTCAACAGACTAATGAGTAAAAATGGGAATAGCAGCGCAATTAGGCAAAAATATGTTCATATGTTTACATCATCATGCAACTAGTTATTTTATTATATTATTTTAGTTTTTTATTTTATTTGTTATTATTTATTTATCAGTGAAAAGTCAATTTGTAAACTTCACTTCAACTTGTGGGCCGTACTATGAATGTTTTATTCATTTTTCCAATAAGAACATTACTTTATTTTATTTTTTTTATTTAAAGCCCCACCACGTAACTTTTTGGCCGAAAAAAATATTTAAATAAAATGAAGTTGTTGTTTTTTTTCTTTTTTTCATTTTGGATGTTCTTATCGCACTTTAAGATGTTTCAAAGCGTGCATCCTTACAGTGAGCGGGCTTGCATCTCCACAAACCTGACTCGTACCTTCGCCCATAGACATTCATGAACACTAAATTCTCTATCGCTGCTCGTTGCTCAAACTCGATCACGCTAACCTAATAAAAGTTTAAGATTACAGAAAGCAGTGCTGAGTTCAAAAACAGAATCCCTCTGTGATGTCATCACTGTGCGACGTGCGGTTGAAAACACAGAGACAGATTACACTTAACTAACACACTTTTCTGACAGTTTAAATGATCGTTCAACAAAATAAAGTTGTTTTCAGGTATTATTGATGGTAAAATAGTAGTATTGTGTAATTTATATAGCTTTTGGCTCTTGTTTACAGTCTGGTTGCTAGGTTACAGTTGTGGAATTACCTCTACCTATGTCATATTTGTTTCTCATGTCCAACCAGGAAGTAACATTATAAACTTTACAAAAATGGTCAAACTGGGGACAAACAGGCAAAATGTTTTGTCAAATCTGAAATATAATTGTGGTCATTCCGTTTTGGCGAAACGTGTAGTCGAACCTGTCACATAGACTTTAAAGTTAGTTAGCCTTTAGCGCAGATGCCAGATTTGCACACTAATTATCACGTAAGATAAAACATCAAAAGGTTCAAACAATCAACGATGACTTTTAACGAGACTTGGGTTGGTTCATCACTTGCCGTTTTTGACGACTAATGCTAATGGCTAATGCTAACGGCTATAGTAAAAAAGGATCGACAGCATGAGCATTGTGTTTCCATAGAAAGGTTCTTTTGGCTTTAATATTCCAGAGTACGGCACGAAACTTGGAGAAATTCTGAAGTACGGTTTTAACTTTCTATTTATGTGGAATCATGCCCCCCCTAGAAAGTTACGTGGCGTTGCTTTAATTCCGATTTTTCAGTAAAACAAAGCGAACGTGAATGTATTTAAGATTTTACCAAACATTTTGCCCGTTTTTCTCCAATTCAAACATTTTGGTGACGTTTATAATGTCACTTCCTGGTTTGACACGTCCAGCAAATATGACATAGGCAGAGGTAATTCCACAACTGTTACTTAGCGACCAGATTGTAAACAAGAGCCAAAATCTCTTCAAATCATACAACAGTTATGATTTGCCAAATAATTACGCCTGACAACACCTTTATTTCGTTCAATAATTGTTAAAACTGTCATAAAAAGATGTACGTCGCATGTAAACTTGACGGAATGGCGCTTTTTGATGACATCACGGAGGTGGAGGTACTCTGTTCCTACTTCCTGTCATTTTAGACTTTTATGCGTCAAATTTTCCTCACAAACTGCAACTCGACCGATGGAAAAACCGTGATCATTATTCACCACAGGGACAAACACGCCAAACGACGCCATAAGTCATATCTTTTACGGTTAATCCTTCAAACTAGCGCCAACTAGAACGCCAAAATGACCCACTCCACAGCCCAAGATGTCTTATCGTGTCGAATTTCAGTATTTAATTTCACTTCAGCTGGTGATGGCGTAATATTTAAACACTGGGACACTAGATTTGAATAATTTAATGTGATTCCATCTGACTCTCTGTTGTTGCTGCTTATAATGTTGACACTATTCAGGGGACAGTTATCAACGATTACACATTATTACATTATTGTGGTGCGTATTCACTATGTTACAGACTATTGTGTCGACGAAATCTGTTTACAGTTCGATCATGATGAATATTTATTGCTTAGAAGTCACGCAAAGTTATATTTATTGTCAAAGTTTGATATTTATTTTTCATATATCTAAAAGTACTTGTACTTCTCTGTCTGTACGGATGATTACGTTAGTGTTTGTGAAGACGCACGTCGAAGACACCTTTCTCTGTAGGTTGTAAGTTTACTAAATATGATGATTGTTACGGTCGCTTTTCTTAGAGACGAGATGCTTAAAGGTGCACTGTGTAACTTTTCTGGTGGAAGGATCGTCACCTGATTGTTTCCCGTGAGTTTGTCATTGCTTTTGCCTGTATTAATTATTATTATTATGATTAATTTTATTATTATATTATTATTATTATTATATTATTATTTTTTTTATTATTTTTTTTAACAACAAAACACTTTATTTGTAAAATATATCACATTTCAACCTCTATTTTGTTAACATTTTATCATTTATTTATATTTTGTAAACATTAATTCTCAACGTACAATGAGCATAATTGTCTGACTATTCGACTACTAAACTAATAGTTAGTTGCCGCCCTTTTTTGCCTTGAATGTCCCACTGCGCGGCATTAAACTGATCACTCTCCATGGTGCCGCCACTCTGCCCGAGTTACAGGTCAGATCTGCGGAGAGGCTCACTCTGTTCGCGGTATGAATACGTGTTTTCCGAGGTCATTTTGAGCAATAAAATCACCGGTGATGAATTGTGAACGCCAGGTGTAATGACACGTGTAATGCCACGCAGCGGAACATTCCGGGGCGAGGCCATGACATCTCCGTGGGGACGCGCCGGCGACGGACCCACCACCAGAAAACGTTAGCAAATGCACCTTTTTAAAACGCTGTACAGATGTTTTATCACTGACTTCACATGTAAGACCTGTTTCTGCAGTACTACATGTACTTAAATACTTCTGGTTCGCCGTCGCCTTTGTAGACGCGTTGTGCCGCACCTTTTTGCATTCGGACGGATCCAACACTGCCATTTTACCACTGCCACAGCCCACCACGACCACTGGGATGAACGTAGGACGTGACTGTGAGTTTGTCTGGACGCATCTCAGGTGTGGCTAATGCGCTAACGAAGCCTACGAACCCAAAGTTAATGTTTACAAGTGTTTATTTACCACGCCTTGAAAACTCACCCGGCTCGAGATATGAATCGGAAGAAGACGTTTCAGAAGCAGCGTTAAAATGACTTTGTACAATATTTTGTGTAATAATATTTGACTAGCTTTGTCTTAAAAGAGCGGCGGGCTATACTGATTTCTACTTTCTCCAAAACGTGAAAAACGGAACTATTTTAAAGCATTTGCAGCGGTCTGAACTTGATCCTCACTTTCCTAAAACCTTCTGAGCGTCCTGTTTATTCACCGAGATGACTTTACAAGTGCTTTTCGCAACGTTTTAGAGACCAGAGCGGCGTTTTGCCATCAAGCTAACAAACATTAGCATGCTAACATGGCACTTCCTGGTTTTCGGAGGATAAAACGCGTTATATTTACAAAACAGACTCAACACATGGAGAAAAGTTGAGCTCAGCCACTTAAATCGAGAATAAAAATCTGCCACTAAATTTGAAATATGAGGAAAAATCCATTCCATTTTGTAGATTTAGTTTCACAAAGGCAAAGATACTCACACAAATAAAGTCAAATCAGTTTTTCCCACAGATATATTGTAAAAGCAGCTCTTGGGGGGAAAATGAGACCGCTGTGTGCTGTCTGCAGCTAATGATATAATGTGTGTGCTTAGCATGCTAATGTTTGTTAGCTTTTCCGTGACCGTAAACTGAGCGCTGGCCTTTTGAAAGTTGTGAAAAGTACTTAAAGTAATAATAAGGAAATTAAATGATTAGTTAGGCTCGAAATAGCGTACATTAAGTTAGTGAGAGAAAAAAACGCTTAAAATGAACTAGTGCGCGGTTAGCATGCTAATGTTTGTTAGCTTTACCGTGACCGGCCTAAACTCATCTCTGCGAATAATTAGGGGGCTCGAAAAGAGCGTAGACCACTGCAAACAACTTAAAATTAGCTAGTTCTGTTTTTCTAAGTGTTTAAGACTGTAAAATGGTCTCAAAATGACCTTTTGCTGTGTTTGTCAAATGTACTTGCGCTTAAGATAGTACAGACTGGGAATGTACGCCACAAAAACATTCCAGCTCGTTTCTACCCGAGCAACATTGTAAGAAATTGTGTTTGAAGCGAACAAATGAACGGCATCTCCAAATATAACGTTTAATGTTGATGAATTTAATTATAAATCATGGTAAAGCGGTGCCAGGACACACTGTGACGAGGAGAAAAGTGCCACATTTTCTACAGAGCGTTTAAAACAAAACAAAAAGCAAACTTAAATCTAGTTTTTTCCCCATTTGTGCGACAAACGATCTGTTCTTTTGCACATTATTCATACAGGACGTTTACACTTGCCCACCACTGCCACTTTGCCCCTTTAACGGTGCAACACTCTAAAAGACGTTCAGTGTTATTGCGTCATCTGCATATTTGAATAATTACTGTGTCATTACGGTGCAGCTTTATTAGAAATGTTTGACATGTATTGAAAGAACTGCTCCGGCTCCAGCTGAAGAACTATCATTTAAATCATTTTATAAGTTTTATTACTTGTTTTTATTAAAGAAAAACACAGAAAACTATTATTATTATTATTATTATTATTATTATTATTATTATTATTATTATTATTATTATTTATTTTTAATGCAAGCTATACTTTATATTTATAAGAAATATTGCAGTGACAGATTTTAGTTGTACAAATATTTGGACTCTAAAATTGTGATTTATTTTTCATTTGATTCTGAAATTAAATATACTTGTACGTCTTGTTTATTGTTAACTGTGTACATTTAAATTGGTGCTTGTAAATTTGTAAATATTCTGTTGATTTGTGGGTATATTTTTTTTTTTTGGTGTGGAATTTCATGGACCAAAAGCAAAGTATTTTCCCTATTTATTGATTTTGTATTGATTTCTTTCCCCATTACAGCTGGAGCCAGTTCTCCATCTTTTCTATGCTCTACATATTCTATAAACGGTATTATTCTTCATGTATTTCTAGTTTTCTTCGGAGGTCTCGTGCCTGTGGTGCTTGTGCTGTGATAAGCTCATGCCGACAGTACTTTTCTATTGTAAAAGGAATAATAAAAGCCTTTTCGCGCACTTTCGTCCCGACTCTTTCATCCGTAGAAGTCGATGATGTCCTATTTTCAGAACGAGAGCCGTGTTCGAGTCGCTGTTTTGGACAGAAGCGCCCGAACTTCCGGACCGCAAACGTAGAACAGTGACATGAGCCTCGTCGCGGCTTCGAGTCCTTTCGACAGCGACAGTCACGTCTTTGGGGCGGAAATGTCACGATATTATTTGGGGCGGAAATGTCACGATATTATTTGGGGCGGAAATGTCACGATATTATTCGCGATATTTGACGTCACGACCAAAACGACAACGAAAGCCTACGTTTTCTTAACACATTAACCCGCTCCTGAACATGTCTGAATGATTAAGTTGACATAAACGGTGAGAAAAAAGCACTTTCCATTCAGATGCACTTTTCTGAGGAAAGTCTGAGCAGAAAGGACTGGATTTTCGCTTCTGATATTGTCACATTTATCTTATTTTAACAACAAAAAAGACCTAATGTAGTTCAGAAATGATTACTTTTCTATAACATTGATTTAAAAAAAACTGAATGCGGACGTGAAAAAAAAACCTTTCATGTGGAGAGATCCGATTAACTCTTTCACCTTAAATCGGGTCAACAAATCTGCAATCTGACAGTTATAAGAAAGTGTTGTTTTTCAATTGTATTTGAGCTTCACAGAACAGTTACATTTGTGGTAAAGTGTGTGCTTTGTCTTTATATTGTGGGGCCAACATTTCTGTAAGTATTTGTCCAATAAAAGTACAAATGTGTCACTTATTTAGTGAACAAATCATGTCAAATACATCATTGTTCTCTGCTGAAATCACCAGTAACATTTACTTTTGTGTCTACATTTGTGTCTACATTTAGATTCTGTGCTTGACTCTCCGATTACATAACATTATAAATCAGATGAGACGTCAAGAAACTCTTACTTGAGTTTCCCCAAATGCTTTTTTTTTTTTTTTTACTCTATGTAATTTCTTGGCGACCACTACATTGTATTTTAGTTTTGTATTATTTAGAATTAACTTGAATAATATTTTTAACTACTCAACCCACCTCTGGAATTGACTTTTAGATGGTGTATTTATTCACAAACTTTATGTCCAATAAGATGATAATTGGGAGTCTTTTGTGGCAGGCTAATTTAACTTGCAATACCGCCAGCGACCAGCAGCCGGAGACATTTCCCCGCGGCGCCCCGCTGTGAGGCCGTCAGACTTCGCTCAGACAGCAGCAGGTGCGCGAAGGTAACGAACCAGCTTCGGCTCTTTCCGCCGCCGCTCGGCTCCTCCGAAGCCCCGCCGCCGCCGCGTGTGTGTGTGTCCGCGTGCGTGCGTGCGTGCGTGTGGCCGTGTGTGTGCGTGCGCGTGTCGGTGTGTGTGTGTCGGTGTGTGTGTCGGTGTGTGTGTGTGTGTGTGCGTGCGCGTGTCGTGTGTGTGTCGTGTGTGTGTGGTGTGTGTGTGTGTGTGTCTGTCGGTGTGTGTGTGTCGGTGTGTGTGTGCTGCGCGTGTCGGTGTGTGTGTGTCGGTGTGTGGTGGTGTGTGTGTGTTGTCGGTGTGTGTGTGTGTGTGTGTGTGTGTGTGTGTGTCTGTCGGGGTGTGTGTGTGTGTGTCGGTGTGTGTGTGTGCGTGGGAATGCGGTGGCTGCTGCTGACGGTGCTGCCGAAGCCCGAAGGCGGTAGGTAGGGCACGGCACGCACGGCACGGCACGGGCACACGAGGAAACCGGAGCCGTCTGACCGAGTTAACGAGGGATGTGGGTCAGGCTTCGGACGGACCGCGGCAGCTGTGTTTTCGCCCCCGGTACCGGACGTTTCTCGGGTATGAGAGCGCGCCAGGATTCCCCATCATCATCATCATCAGCACAGCAGCAGAGGAAGAAGAGAAGAAGCGCCATGGAGCAACGCAGTTCAGCGTGAGTGGGGCTCGAGCCCCCGGACTGGGCTTGTCACGCACTGGAACTTTCCTCCGGCGAGATACCAACAATTACCTTGTTATTATTATCTTATGATTATGACGTCTTTTCACGGTTCGACCGGCCGCAGCGTGGATCTGCCGCGACAGTAGCGACGTGTTTTCCTCGTGTTTACGCGCAAATGTGTTTTTAACCGGGTCGTAATCGATACGTTCCGGGTTTAAAGGTGATAATTAGCATGTTTGAGCTAACGGCGCAGCCAGCGCGGATTAATTTCTTGGGAATGTACGGCCGTCTTTTGTTGCTACGGCGGTTGCTAATGGCACGACCGCACGAGCCTGGAGAAGTCGTAAACAGCGCGCGCGCCGCTGGTCCTGTTCTGGTTTGGACCGGGTTTAGTCCAGGTTCAGTACACGTTTAGACGGTTTAGTCCAGCTGCAGACCAAGTATAGTCCTAGTTTAGACTTGTCGTAGTCCTGGTTTTTTCCTAGTTTAGTCCTGGTTTAGTCCTAGTTTAGAACTTGTAGTCCTTGTCTAGTCCTGTTTTAGTTCTTTTGTAGTCCTTTATTTAGTCCTGGTTGGAGTCCTGGCTGAGTCCTGGTTGAGTCCTGTTTAGTCCTGGCTGAGTCCTGGTTGAGTCCTGCTGAGTCCTGGTTGAGTCCTGGTTGAGTCCTGGTGAGTCCTGCTGAGTCCTGGTTGAGTCCTTGGTTGATCTGCGTTGAGTCCTTGTTAGTCCTGGTTGAGTCTGTTCGATTGTCCCTGTTGTTATCCTGTTGTACTAGTCCTGGTTGAGAGTCCTGGCACTGTGTCTGATGTAGTCCTGTTGCAGTGACCGTTTTAGTCCTGTGTTGAGTCCTGTTTGAGTCCTGTGTGAGTCCTGGTTGAGTCCTGTTCTGTTATCCTGGTTGAGTCCTGTTGTTGGTCCTGGTTGAGTCCTGGTTGATCCTTTGTAGTCCTGGTTGAGTCCTGTTGTAGTCCTGGTTGAGTCCTGTGATCCTGTTGTAGTCCTGCTTGTAGTCCTGGTTGAGTCCTGGTTGAGTCTGGTGGAGTCCTGGTTAGTTCCTGGTGTCCTGTGTAGTCCTGGTTGATCCTGTTGATCCTGTTGTAGTCCTGTTTGTATTCCTGGTTGAGTCCTGGTCGAGTCCTGTTGTAGTCCTGTTAGAGTCCTGTTGTGTCTGTTGTAGTCCTGGTTGTTGAGTCCTGTTGTAGTCCTGTTGAGTCCTGGTTGTAGTCCCTCGTTGGTCCGTTGTAGTCCTGTTGTAGTCCTGGTGAGTCCTGTTGAGTCCTGTTGTAGTCCATGTTGGAGTCCTGGTTGAGTCCTGTTGAGTCCTGTTTGCCAGTCCTGTTGTAGTCCATGTTGTAGTCCTGGTTGAGTCCTGGTTTGAGTCCTGGTTGAGTCCTGGTTGAGTCCTGTTGTAGTCCTGGTTGAGTCCTGGTTGAGTCCTGTTGAGTCCTGTTGTACTTAGTCCTGGTTGAGTCCTGGTTGAGTCCTGTGTAGTCCTGTTGCAGTCCTGTTTGTAGCCTGTCTCCTGGTTGAGTCCGTTTTGTCCTGGTCCTGGTTGAGTCCTGGTTGAGTCCTGTTGTAGTCCTGGTTGAGTCCTGTTGTAGTCCTGGTTGAGTCCTGTTGTAGTCCTGGTTGAGTCCTGTTGTAGTCCTGGTTGAGTCCTGGTTGAGTCCTGGTTGAGTCCTGGTTGAGTCCTGGTTGAGTCCTGGTTGAGTCCTGGTTGAGTCCTCACATTTCCACATTGAACTCTCTCAGACTCAAACAGACATTTTCTCTTTCTTAAAGGTCCAAAAACAGAAAAGGTTCAAATAAAACCGTTTTGGACGTTGATGGCTGCAGTTAAAGGGTCTTCGTAAAACACACAGGGGCTCCCGGACCCCCAAAACAACTGCCCAACTTAAACTGATGCCGGTTAATCATCTAAACAGGAGAAAATATTTTTAAATTGTATTATTTGACCTAATTTCTGCTGAAAAACGATACTGTTTTTGATGTAAAATTAGATAAAATACTGTGTCATCTTTAAAAATGTGTATCTTACGTTTGTCCCGCGACCCCCGCTTTGGGAACCGCCGCTGTAGCCAACCAAAATAGACCACAAAAAACACAAAGTATTCATATAAAGGGATGTCACAATCCAATCAGAAAAACCAGGAATAAATAATCGTGACAATTTCAGCAGCAAAATGAAAGTATTTTTTAGTAAATTTACAGCCCAAAAACCGACCTAAATGTCAAGAACTGTATTTTATCGTTCTGTTTTTGTCACGTTTGACTTTATTAATATAAAGTGACATTTGGTGAAGCCGCTCACAAACTTGAACTGTCACATCAAAGCACGAGAATGACAGAAAAGTAAAAGATTTCACGACGTCTCGATAATTCCTGAATGATCGTTAAATCGGGATGTTTTTTCTCACAATAATCGTAACGTAATTTGATTTTGTGACATCCATAATTACCATAAAACAATATTCATGTCAAAGTCACTGTTCCCAAAGCGGCACTCGTGTTGAAATCCTACACAGTTTTAATATTTACATCTTTGCTCAGTAATTGTGAAAAACCGTTGGGCTAATAATAATAATCATAATAATCATTATAATCATAATAATAATAATCATAATAATGATCATGATAATAATAATAATAATAATA
Organism: Chaenogobius annularis; assembly: GCA_015082035.1. Taxonomy (NCBI): domain Eukaryota; kingdom Metazoa; phylum Chordata; class Actinopteri; order Gobiiformes; family Gobiidae; genus Chaenogobius; species Chaenogobius annularis. Next base: position 434,373 of record BJKM01000358.1, read on the forward strand.
ATAATAATAATAATAATAATAATAATAATAATAATAATAATAAAGGTATTTATGGACCAACACTGCTATATAATAATAATAATAATAATAATAATAATAATCTATTATCGCACATAATAATAATGCTATTATTAGAAATAATAAATTGAATCTCTTACTACTCTTCTCGACAATAATAAAATAAAAGGTATGAGCGGTACCAGAGCTACCCGCTACTATCATGAAGAACTCTCCAAGATCATAATAATAATAAATATAATTCTTAAACCGATGTGAATAACGATATAATACGTTAAATCGAATGGACAGTGATAATCCCTCAATGTACCGTATCCTTTTATATCCAACTGCCCTCGATGAATAATATATCGACTACGAGAAGATAATAATGCGACCAACATTGCCTTATATAATAATAATAATTAATAAAAATAATAATAATAATAATAATAATAATGTATTTATGGACCAACACTGCTATTATAATAATTGATAATGATAATATAATTCATAATAATTCATAATAATAATGATTAATTAATAATAATTGAATAATAATAAAAATAATGGATTTATGGATACCAACCACTTGGCTTCCCTATATAATAATCGATAATGATAAATAATAATAATGATAATAATAATCAATAATAATAATAATAATAATAATAATAATATAATTAATAATAATAATAATAATAAATAATAAATAATAATAATAATAATAAGAGTATTTATGGCACCAACACGGCTATAATAATAAGTGATAATTAATCCGATAATAATAAATGATAATAATATAATAATAATAAGGGTATTTATGGAACCAACACGGCTACATTAATAATAATAATCATCATCATTTAGGCTGATATTTGCCCACAGTGCCCTCGTGGTGTGCCACACAGGACGGGCTGTGCTTCTGAGATTGAGTTAACCACGGCCAAGTAGCCAGATTAACGTGCGATGAGGCTTTTTAAATAGTCACGTTATCCCCGCAGCGCTAGCACACTCAGCTTACATTCTTAGCCCCGGTTTCCAAAATTATTCAGTGACAGCGTATGTCGTGGAGTAACAGTGTTACGCGCTGTCGGCGTTAGGTCAAGTCACGTCCTGGAGCGTGTTCTTCGAGATGGACGGCAGGTTTTATGTAGAACTTGGAGTTGACTCGTCAGGTTCAAAGAGTTCATGGCACGAGAAGTTGTGATGTCACTTCAGAGGACGCACATCAAGCAGCGTGCACTTGATAGGACGCATGCTTAAAAAGAGATATAATTCATTTGCACTTGATAGGACGCATGCTTAAAGATGATTAGATATTCATTTGTTACTTGATAGGACGCCGATGCCTTAAAAGACATATATTTTCATTTGTACTTGATAGGACAGCAGCTTAAAAGACAAGAACATTATATATATATTCATTTGGACTTGATAGGACGCCCCATGCTTAAAAGAAGCATATATATTCATTGTGTACTTGATAGGACGCATGCTTAAAAGAGATATATATTCATTTGTACTTGACTAGCGACGCATCGCTTAAAAGAGATATATATTTTCATTCTATTCTATACACATCAAGCATGCTTATAAAGCACATATATCATTGTACTTGATAGGACGCCATGCTAAAAACAATTGTAATTATTTCCATGACTTCGATCTCTCCATGCTTAAAAATACATATATTTCATTTCTGTACTCTCGAATAGGACAGCATAGCTTAAAAAGACATATTATTTATTTGTACTTGATAGGACGCATGCTGTGAGATGAGAGACATTATATTATTATATTCTAATTGTACTTGATAGCGCACACCATGTTTAACAAATCATATATATTTATTGTGTACTTGACCTCACACATGCTTAAAAAGACATATACGTATTTATTTGTACTTGATGTAGGACTCTGTGCTTGATAGATATTTGTTTGTTAACTGTGTGTTTCTGCATGTGAGCTTTTTCTTCCAAACAAAATATAATTATGCGTTTTTTTATATTCTGATTAGTTGTTTTTTTTTTTTTTTTTTTAGCCTTCATCCCCAAAATAATATGGTTACTCTTTTAATTTCAGATATGTTTTTTTCTGTAAGAAAAAATAAAACATATATCAGCACTTTCATTCGAAATATTATAAGTCTGTATCTTTATAAATCTGATTTATTTTTATAAACTGTGATTAGTTCAGTTGAAATGATTTTTTTCTTTGCCCATAATAACAGACATATATCTTCATCATTACCATGCAGACGGCACACGGCGGGTCTGGTTTTTTCACGCTACAATAGATCTGTGTGCCTGGGGTCCAAAAACTGGGAGACACGGCGCAGCCCCAGATCCATCAGTTACAAGTCAATTGACATACACTGTTTAAAAATGTACATTGAGTAACTCTGAGATAGAGCGCCCCCCCAGCTTGTCAGAACGGAACTTGTAATAGTCCCAACTGGATATGCCGCACTGTTGAGAATATATGGTCTGGGTCTTGAGCTGTTGTTTTATGGAGATGATTATGTTGCGTTGACGGTTACCCGTTGCCGTGCGCTACATATACATATAGACCGTTGCCAGTGCGGCGGCGTGGACAGAGTCCCATATGAAGCCCCAGCCCGTCGCTCCCCCTCGGGGCCCCCACTGATCTCCCACGACCACGCATCCCACCATTGTTCTACGGCTCCTTCGTCCCGGGCCAGCCATGTTCCCTGACCCATTCTAAGAGCACGCTTCAATGCAGACAGAGCTGGATCCAATTCACGCAGGCTATCCGTGGGCCGGCTGACAGCCGTTACAGATATACACCGCTCAATCACAATCAGGTATTCCGGACCATCAAATACATGGGCCGCCTACACGGCCTCAGGTGCACGGCCGACGCAGCCGCCGCAGGCGCAAATCACGATGACCATAACGAGGTTTGTCCTCAGATATAACAGTTTTTCAATCTCGATGTATGATGAAAACTGTGACTTGTGTTGTGGAGTGGGTGAGATATAGTCAGTGTGCTTTCAGAGCGCCTGCCACTTTGTAAAAACATATAGAATATATAAATGATACTTCATTTCCATAGAGACTCTTTATATTCGTCCGCATGCGCTCACAATATCTTCTGTGAGTGTATCAATGAATGACTCTGAAGCTCCATTTCACACAATTAGTTCCCAGGACATTCCATGGTGCAGATCCTTAAGCAACTGGTCTCTGGCCCTCGTTCACACCAGTCTTTCCCAAGTCCCGTGCAGAGAACCAGTCCCAGAACCATTCTCCAGAAACAATTACAGATACAGTCCCAGAACATTATCAGAAACAGTCCAGAAGACGCAGTCTCAGAACATTCCCCCAGAACATTCCCACCAGAACGTCCCCAGAACAGTCTTCAGAAACATTCCCCCAAGACATTTTCCCCCAGAAACAGTCCACGAGAACACTATGAACCCAGGTCTCCAGAATCACAACTTCCCCCGCGAAAGCATTCACCCCACGAACACCCCCAGAACATGTCCCGGAACAGTCACGGAGAGCGAGTCCAGACATTCCCCAGATACATTCCCAGAAACAGTCCAGAAACCAGCCCAGAACAAGTCCCCAGAAACAGAGTGCCAGGAATCATTCCCCAGAACCAGTCCCAGAACAATTGCCCCCAGAACGAAGTCCCAGAACACAAGTCCCAGGAACATTCCCCCAGAACAGTGGCCAGAACGCAGGAAGTCCTCAAGAAACAGTCCCAGACGTTATTCCCCAGCAACCCAGTCCCAGTAACAGTCCCCAAGAGCAGACCCAAAACATTCTTAGAACATTCTGAATAGTCCCAGAACAGTCCCAGAACCTTATGTTCAGAACACAGTCCCAGAACTAAGTCCCACGAGTCACATCCCCCCAGACCAGCGTGCTCATAACAGTTCCCAGAACTGAGGCCCATAAAGCTAGACCATAAACTCTTAGAACATTCCCACTGAATTTAAGTCCCAGGAACTAAGTCCCAGTCCCAGTCGCAGAAACACTACTATTCAGAACATTCCCCGAACCATTCCCAGAACAGCTCCCAGAACAGCTCCAAAACGTGAAACAGTCCTGACAGTCCCTGAACATTCTCAGAACAGTCCCAGAACAGTCCCAGAACAGTCCTGAACAGTTCCGTCCTGAACATTCTTCAGAACAGTCCAAAAACATTCCCTGAACAGTCCCTGAACAAGCCCCAGAACTAGTTCCCCAGAACATTCCCCAGAACATTCCCAGAACAGTCACGAACAGTCCCCTGAAACAGTCCCTGAACATGTTCTCAGAAACATGTCCCAGAACAGTGCCCAAGAACAGTCCCAGGAACAGTCCCTGACACAGTTCCCTGAACAGTCCCTGACAGTCCCACGAACAGTCCCTGAACCATTTCACAGAACAAGTCCCCTGAACAGTCCGGCTGAACAGTCCCAGAAACCATCCCCACCTTGACAATTCACAGAACCAGCTCCAGAACAGTCCCTGAACAGCTCCTGGCAACAGTTCTTCAGAAACTATCTCCCAGAACCTAGTGCGGCGCGTGAACCTCTCAACATCAAAGTCCCAGTAACTTCCCAAACAGTCCCCCTGAACAGCCCCTGAACATTCTCAGAACAGTCCCAGAATACATGTCCCTGAACAGTCCCTAACATGGCTGCCCAGAACAGTCCCTCTGATAACCCCATCCCAGAACAGTCCCATGAACATTCACAGAACAGCTCCCAGAACAGTCCAGAACAAGTCCTGAACCAGTCCCTGAACAGTCCCAGTCGTCTCTGTTCACACTGAACCTGACATTGTCTCAGTTCTGTGAATCCACAGTGACTGGCTGCATCATTTGCAGTGAATGAAATTAACCTTAACTGCCTTGTGTAACTCTTGGAAACCAAGCTCGTAACTAAAGAAACGAAGCAGATGTTCTGGCAAATGTTCTGGCTTTGGTCACACACACCACACACAACACACGCGCCTTTCCCTGCCTGTAGTCCTCGGTGACGAGTCTGCATGTGTGAACGGTGGGCTTTCACAGAGAAACCGTCGGCCTCGCGCCTCACCTCCCTGTGCTCTGACAGTGCTGTACCGCCCACTCCTGAGTTACCGGGACCGCGTGCCCACTGAGAGGTGGCACCAAACAACCAGGGACAGAACCGACGCTTCCACAGAGGAGCCCCCTGAGCGACCCACTGATGACCCCCGCAGAGCTGCTCAACTCACGAGGCTCCGCACCCCGTGGGCGTTCTCAGATATTTTTGGGATGAGATTTGTGCAGGAGCCCAACTGACACAAGAGCGTCCTGCCACGCCCCACCCAGCGCTCACGGAGCTGAGATGAAAAGAAGCTCGTGGAGCGCTACTCCCTCAACAAGAGAGGCGGGGCGCAGCAGATGGCTACGTGCTATGTGACGGTGGATTGATGGCCTGAGGTGGCGCGGAGGCGCGTGAGCGTCCCTCAGCTGGGGAGACTGCAGTGATTTACAGCGCACTGCGGGGGACAACAGATGAGCCTCTGCTCCTGCAGGAGCTGTGGAAGCCATACGAAGAGGCCCGCCCGACGCTTCGAGCTCAGGAGGAGAGCCGAGGTGGGAGGAGCTCAACGCCAAGGACAACGACCAGACCATCACTGCAGTGTGAGGGATCTCACAAAGCACGTCCAGGAAAACGCTGATGATTCCTCCACGACTGTTGCGTCTCCAAGCGCTCTGATTTCAGCTTGACTTTGTCTTTGAGTTGTTGTAGAATCATCGTGGACTGAGCGAGTGGAAGCTCCACGGCAGCTTTTGTGAATGACACATACTGACAGCACTGAGCGAGCACTTGCAGCGAGTACTGAGCGAGTACTCACCTCAAGGTAGTACTGACGAGTTGCTGAAGCTAGTACTGATGCCGCAAGTGCGATGAGCCTGTACCTGAGCGATACTGGGCAGGCTGCTAGTGCTGAGCATACTACGTAGGTCTCTATGAGCAATGACATGTAGCAGTCTAGCTAGACTCACGTAGGTAGTACTGAGCGAAGTACGCAGCCGAGTGCCTCGAGCTTAGTACTACTGAGCTAGTACTCACTCAGGTAGTACTGAGCGAGTGCTGAGCTAGTACTGAGCGAGCGCTGAGCTAGTACTGAGCGAGTACTGAGCGAGTACTCACTCAGGTAGTACTGAGCGAGTGCTGAGCTAGTACTGAGCGAGTGCTGAGCTAGTGCTGAGCTAGTACTGAGCTAGTACTGAGCTAGTACTCACTCAGGTAGTACTGAGCTAGTACTGAGCGAGTACTGAGCGAGTACTGAGCGAGTACTCACTCAGGTAGTACTGAGCGAGTGCTGAGCTAGTACTGAGCGAGTGCTGAGCTAGTACTGAGCTAGTACTGAGCTAGTACTCACTCAGGTAGTACTGAGCTAGTACTGAGCGAGTACTGAGCTAGTGCTGAGCTAGTACTCACTCAGGTAGTACTGAGCTAGTACTGAGCTAGTGCTGAGCTAATGCTGAGCTAGTGCTGAGCTAGTACTCAGGTAGTACTGAGCTAGTGCTGAGCTAGTACTGAGCTAGTACTGAGCTAGTGCTGAGCTAATGCTGAGCTAGTGCTGAGCTAGTACTCAGGTAGTACTGAGCTAGTGCTGAGCTAGTACTGAGCTAGTACTGAGCTAGTACTCACTCAGGTAGTGCTGAGCTAGTGCTGAGCTAGTACTGAGCTAGTACTGAGCTAGAGCTGAGCTAGTACTCAGGTAGCACTGAGCTAGTACTGAGCTAGTACTCACTCAGGTAGCACTGAGCTAGTACTGAGCTAGTACTCACTCAGATAGTACTGAGCTAGTACTGAGCTAGTGCTGAGCTCGTGCTGAGCTCGTACTGAGCTCATACTGAGCTAGTACTCAGGTAATTAATATGTATTTTAATGTCATATTTTTGCTACTAGAAATAATACCATGTATTTATTTTTAAGTCAGCTCAGAAAGCGTGTCATTAATGACACATAATTACCGTGACTGGTTTTGTTTTTGGCACTTGTGATGATCATGTTTACACTAACGACGCACCGATCCAGAGACAATCCCCAAACATAATGTGCATGTGACCAGAGCCTAGGGGTCTCATGGATCCGCCCTCAGCCCTGGTGATCTGGTGGTCTGGTGGTCTGGTGGTCTGGATCGGTGCATCACCTCATGAATAAGCTGTGTAGTGACACTTATGTATAGTGTTCCTCCTATACATGTGGAGAACCTTCAGGAGAACTCCAAGTGGACATGTTCTTGCTTTTGTCACTAACACTGTGATTGTTGTGTTGCAGTTTCTAACCTGTTTTGGTTGTAGGTTCTCCTCTGCTTGTGTGGGCGTCCATGGGGAGGTTTTACAGGACTTTCTCTGAACACACACATGAAAATGTAGTTTTGTCTCAACAACACGTCACTTGGGTTAAAGACTTCGCGTCTCTGATTTGATGTCTAACCGATGTGATGTTGATAGAAAATCCTGTATCAAACTGAACTTTTATTACGACTATTGTTTCAAAGCACCGGCCCTTGTGCACTGCAAACATAAATATATCTAAACCGGTTCAAATGACTTGACTTCACAAATTGTATCAAGATGTGGGACCAGATTGACCTTCATAAACCCTTTTTTAATGTATATTTCTAGAATGTAACCGTCACAAAATGCCACCGTTACTTGAAAACAGAAGAAAACTTGCTTCAGACAGTTTTACGGCGCGTAAATGTACGTGATGTGATGTCGTCAGGGTATTCCACTTTCTAAATAATGTATATTTTCTTACTCCAATATAGTCTCACTACAGTACACATCGTTTTTGTCTTTTTTTTTTGGCGGTAATTGAGGTGTCGGCGCTGAGATAATTTTATATAACATTCTTAAAACTGCTAAAACTGCACCTTTATCTCTACTTTAAATCTAAAAATATATATATATATTGTTGTGTCCTGTGGTGTGACGTAAGAAGACCAACTCTGGGCTTCAGATTAAAAGAAATAATCAAACTTTTCTGAAAAACACTGGAGACGTTTTAGGGCATTTACGGTATTTTATTTAACGTGGCAAATTTGTCGTGACGTTTTTCAAATAGCTAAAAAAAAAAAAAAGAGAGAGCTCGTTGTTGAACAGATTAAAAAAATATGTATGTTTTTATTTGCTCCAAAGGCACGTCACGCACACAGGACGGAAAAACCCGCTCCCCCCACAACCCCCAAACGTCGAGTACCCGTAAATTAAAAAAACAACAAAAAAACGCGCAAACCCGTCAAAATGGTGAAATGTTTATGTTTGCAGTGCGGCTCCACAGTGCGTGCATGCCCCTGTCCCTACGGTGTGTTTCTGAGACCTCCCCTCACACCCTCCCCCCTGTCCCAGCTGTAGGCCGCGCCCCTCACTTCCTGGCGGCTCTAATGGGTCGGTCCGGGCTGGGCAAACTCAGGAGCTCCCCCCTGCGCTCCGGCCGAGTGCCGCAGTCCGGCTCCAAAGGTGGGGACTGTTCTCAGGTAGGGGGAGGGCCTGTCTGTCATCACCATGGATACCACCTCTCTACCTGTGTCGTCCACGGCAGCCACACCCCCCCATTCACTGTGTCGAATGTGCGTGCGCTGTTGGGGGATAATTGTGATTGTTTAGGTCACAAAATAATCGAAAAAGCAAACAAATTATAATCGATAATTTTTAGAAGAAAAATGATTGAGAAAAGTGACAGTTTTCGAACCAAATTAAGCCTTTTTTAGTTAAATTAAAAGAAATGTGAGGATTTTAGTTGCAAAATTCAATTCTTTCTGTTTCTGCTCAGCTTTTTCTCCAAAAATTAAACCTAAAAGTAAAGTGTTTTTAAAAAATGTTGCCGTTAATGTCGCGTTGATCGTTCAGAAAGTTTGATTTCATAAAACGGGTCACGTATTGAAGAGCGGTAAATGAGTTTTAGAAGACAAGAAGTTGAGAAAATGTAGCGTTTTGTTGTCGTTTTGATCGTGACGTCAGTAATCGTGAATAATCGTTAAAAAATCGCGGTGTTTCGTCATCGCAGCAATCGTCGGGATAAAGTGTTAAATCGTGACATCCCTGAATCCGTTTTCAACAGTCGTCGTTGCTAGCACTAGTTTCAGTCGCCAGCAGTGGGATCGGTCCCACTTCTGCTCCCGTTAGACTCCGGCAGGTCGATGGGTCGTTTGGTGACGTGTTATGAAGTGAAATATCCTGATGAGAAAAGTACTTCACTCTGGAGAGACTTTGACAGCGACGGCGGAAGACCTTTGTGGTAATGGTAATGGGCGGGGCCGTTTAGGAGCTTGTAGACTGGTGGTGGATGACGAGGCGGAGAAGAGTAGAGTGGAGGATAGAAGAAGAGAGGTGGAGATGAAGAGGAAAATGAATAATCGGGACAATTTTAGCAGCAAATGAAGTATTATTTCTACATTATACAGCCCAAAAATAGACCTAAATTTATTTTATTATTATTTTATCTGGCTGTTTTTTTGTCACATTTCACTTTGTTTTGTCGTTCAGAAAGTTCAATTTCGTGAAGCCGGTCACAAATGTTTTTTAAAGGGTTTTTTGTTCTCAAAGCTAATGGAGGCGGGCGAAAGGTCGATAACACATGGAGCGACTGGAGTTAGGTGGTCCGGCAGTGCAGCACTTTGTTGTGGTGACGTTTACGCCGGCGTGTCGTTAACGAGCAGGCGGAACATCTTCTATAACAATGAATTACAGCACCTGCCATCACATTAGACCAGACTACGATCGTGCTCATGGTGGAAGCAGTTTGTCGCTCTTAATTACTTTATATCTTTAAGGGAAATATCCAAACGGACGATTCATAAACGACAGACGTGATCATTTCTGTTCGTATATTGTTGTGGAATGTGGTGACGCCATCTGAACGCCGGCCGTCGCGCTGCCCGCCCCCCCACCCCACCCACCCAGTGCCGTCGCGCTGCCCCCCCCCCCCCCCCGTGCCGTCGCGCTGCCCGCCCCCCGTGTGTGCCCTGCATGTCCCGTGAGCTCTCATCCCAGCACAGGTGCCGCCGGCTTCACTCACATCCACTTCAAAAGTGTCCTTCATTCTCGCTCACGGGCGGTTTACGCGTTGGCTCATGCTGTTCAGTGTGTCACCTGTCTATTATGGGATGTCTTTGGTTTCCTGCTTATACACTGCAAAAAAGAGCAATATCTACATGTGTTCAAATGACTGGAAATGTTGTTACAAGGAAGTCTTCGGTACTCTTGCCTGTACAGGGCTAAAGGTGACATATACCAGGGCTAAAGGTGGACTATACAGGGCTAACGGTGGAGCTATACCAGGGCTAAAGGTGGAACTATACGAGTGGCTAAGGTGGACCTTAACCAGGGTAAAGGGGACTATACCAAGGGCTAACGGTGGAACTATATCCCCCACCACCGGCTAAAGGTGGACTATACCAGGGCTAACGGTGGACCTATACAAAGGGCTAAAGGGAGGACTATACCAAGGGCTAACGGTGGACTAATACCAGGGCTAAAGGGGACTACTTAACCGGGCTAACGGTGGACTATACCAGGGCTAAAGGTGGACTATACCAGGGCTAACGGTGGAGCTATACAGGCTAAAGGTGGACTATACCAGGGCTAAAGTGGACTAATACAGGGCTAACGGTCAGGACTAACAGGGCTAGACGGTGGGACTATACCAGGGCTAAGGTGGACCGGTAGTGACAGGGCTTAACAGGTGAGCTATACCAGGGCTAACGGTGGACATAATACCAGGGCTAAAGGTGGGACCTAATAACAGGGCTAACGGTGGACTATACCACGGCTAAAGTGGACTATACCAGGGCTAAAGGTGGACTATACCAGGGCTAAAGGCTGGTCTACGTAGCAGGGCTAAAGGTGGTCTATATCAGGGCTTAAAGGTGGTCTATATCAGGGCTAAAAGGTGGACTATACCAGAGGCTAAAGGTGGAACTATACAGGGCTAAGGGACCTATACCAGGGCTAAAGGGAGGCCTCATCACCAGGCTAAACGGGAGACTATAGCTGGGCTAAAGTGGGACTTATAGCAGGGCTAACAGGTGGATCTATAGCAGGGCTAAAGGTGGACTATACCAGCTAAAAGGTGACTATAACCAGGTTAAGTGGACTATAGCAGGGCTAAATGTGGTCGTATAGCAGGTGCTTAAAGTGTTTATAGCTAGGGCTAAAGGTGGACATAGCAGGGCTCAAAAGGTGGTCCTATATTGCAGGCTAAAAGGTGGACTATCCAGGCTAAAGGTGGGACGTCTATACCACGTTAAGTGACACGCAGGTTAAAGGGACATTAGCAGGCGCAAAGGTGGTCTATAGCAGGTAAAGGGCTAAAATTAGCGATGGTCTGATAGCAAGCGCTAAAAGGTGGTCTATAGCGAGGCTAAATGGTGTCTATAGCGAGGGCTAAATGTGGGTCTATATTCAGGGCTAAAGGTGGGACCAAAAAACTACGTCCCAAGTCATGTGAAGCTCAAGTAGATACCTCACTTTCTGCAGGTGTAACTGTCCATCACCCGTCTACATCCCCCTTTTCTCGTCCCCCTCCTATGTAGAATCTGAACGCCCAGCAGCCCGCAAGCCCAGAGGAAACGAGAGCCAAAGGCACGCTAAACGCCTGCCCCGCTCCGGCACCTCGTCCCTCTGCCGCAGCCTGAGCCGATGAGCGCAGCCTCAACACCAGGTCTGCCCCTCGCCTGCCTCACTGCACAAACACCCAATGAGCTGTTTTGTTGGCATGGTATTAAACGACTAGTTTCATGAAGAGGACATATTAAAACATACTACGGATTAATCTTGATTTGAGTGCGTTTTGAAAAATTTAGTTAACATATATTTTTTTAAAAGATACTTCTTCAGTTGGATTTAAGCGTAAAAAAGTAAAAAGTCATAAATCCTTTAAACTATAGTTTAGTTATTCCTTTTGCCCTAGTGCCGCATGACGTGTGTGGAACGGTGTGTGTCCGTGTTGAACGTGTGTTGAAACGTGTTGGGAGGTGAACGTCGTGTGTCCCGTGTGAACGTGTGTGTTCCCGTGTGAACGTGTGTTGTGAAACCCTGTGTGTGAACGTGGTGTGTGTGTCGTGTGTGAACGTGTATGGTGTTCCGTGTGGTGTGACCGTGTGAACGTGTGTGTGTCTCGCTTTGTGATCGTAGTGTGGTGAACGTGTGTGTGATAAGTGTGTGTGTCCGTGTGTGTAACGTGTGTGTGTGTCCGTGTGAACGTGTGTGTGGACGTGTGTGTGTGAAACGTGTGTGTAGTGAACGTGTGTGTGTCCGTGAGTGAACGTGTGTGGAAACCTGTTGAACGTGTGTGTGTCCGTTTGTGTGTGAACGTGTGTCCGGTAGTGTGAACGGGGTAGTCCGTTTGTGTGAACGTGGTGTGTGTCCGTGTGAACGTGTGTGCTGGTGTCCGTGTGAACGTGTTTGTGTCCGTGTGTGTGTCCGTGTTGAACACGTGTGTGCTCGCTCGCCGCTTGTTGTTGTCCGTGTGAACGTGTGGTGTGCGTGTGAACGTTGTTCGTGTGAAGTGTGTGTGTAGTTGAACGTGTGGTGTGGACGTGTGTGTGTGTGTGAACGTGTGTTGTGCTGTGGTGAAACGTGTGTGAGTCATGGAACGTGTGTGATGAGTGTGTTGAACGTGTGTGTTGAATCCGTGTTGTGAACCCGTGTGTTGTTAATCCGTGTGGTGTGTTGACCGTGTGTGTGTGAACGGTGTGTCCGTTTTGTGTGAACGTGTGTGTGGTCGTGTGAACGGTGTGAACGTGTGTGTGTCCGTGTGTGTGTCCGTGTGAACGTGTGTGTGAACGTGTGTGTGTCCGTGTGAACGTGTGTGTGTCCGTGTGAACGTGTGTGTGAACGTGTGTGTGAACGTGTGTGTGTCTGTGTGAACGTGTGTGTGTGTGTGAACCCGTGTGTGTGAACATGTGTGTCTGTGTGTGAACCTGTGTGTGTGAACATGTGTGTATCCGTGTATGTGAACCCGTCTGTGTGAACGTGTATGTATCCGTGTGTGTGAACCCGTGTGTGTCCGTGTGCCCAGCTGGGAGTGGGCGACGAGCCAAAGCGGTACTACTCCACGCTGCCCGGACCCCTGCGATCCCGGGAGCGAGAGGTGTCGAGCGGGCGCCGGAAAGAGGAGAGCAGCCACGGAGGAGGGGTCCGACACTCGCTGTACCAGTCCCCGCACCTGCTGCTGCTACAGGGGTACAACCGCCAGGTCAGCCGCCCGGAGAGGCCCACCGGCCACGCCCGCTTTCCTTATTCACTCTCAGCTCATGCTTCTAGTATCGCTCCAGCGCAAAGTGATTACAGTCGGGGGGAGGGGCTTCTGTGACGGGGGGAAACGGTCAACGAAGCAATCATTTCTCTCCGTTAACTGACAGTAACTTACAGCTTTTCTTAGTTTTATGAATAGTTTAAGTAAAAATAGTATCGTCATAAGTGAGACACGAGGACACGACTGTCATTAAGCATTTTTATATTTAAATTCTCACGTTCAGGATTTGGTCCAAAGACTTGTGAACGCATTCAAGATATTTAGAAATATATTATTAGATTATTTTATAAAATATATTATATTTCCACAACTTCTCCACAATTTTGCTATAAATATTGTACCGTTAAATAAATATCGTGGCAACACCGTGACAATACCGTGGCAACACCGTGACAACACTGTGACAACACCGCGACAACACTGTGGCAACACCGTGGCAACACCGTGACAACACCGTGGCAACACCTTGACAACACCGTGACAACACCGTGACAACACCGTGACATGTGCACATCGTCACGTAGTTGTAACTATAACTATAACAGACATGACACATACAAACTGTATCGCTCCGAGCGCTGCGTCGTGACCCGAACCTAAGAACAATCACATCGGGGGCTCTGATTGGTCCGGTGCAGCACATTCATGTTAATGCGACAGCCGTTCCACATGCTCCAGTGTTGTGTTTCAGGACTGCCTGGTGTACCTGCTGAACCGAGAGCAGCACACGGTGGGCCAGGAGACCCCCTCGGCTCGACCCAACATCTGCCTCTTCTCCCCGGACATAATGCCCCTGCACTGTCGCCTCCGGAGGGTCCCCACTCCCAGGCGCCAAGGCAACAGCGTGAAGGGGGAGGAGCCCGGGGAGCGCTACAGCGTGGCCGTGGAGCCCGTACTGAACGCCACCGTGCTGGTGAACTTCTCCCGCTGCGAGCGCTCCACCACGCTGCGCCATGGCGACCTGCTGTCCTTCGGAGCCCACTACGTCTTTCTGTACAAGGACCCGACGGGGGCCAAACCGCTGCCCGCCCAGACCCTGGCCCGCCTGCGCTCCCTGGGGCAGCTGTACGAGGCGGAGGAGGCGGAGGGCGGCCCGGTCTGTAAGATGTGTGGGTCAGTGCTGAAGGACAGAGCGGCCCAAGTGTCCAGCGTGCCCGCGGTCAGGCGCAGCTTTAAGCCCCACCTGGTCAAACCCCGCAGCATCAGCACTGCAGTGGGACTGGCTGTGGCCACGCCCCTGAGCGTGGGCGGGGCAGGACTAGAAGGGGGCGGGGGCAGAGGGGCGGGGCAGAAGAGACGTTTACAGCTGGAGTTTGAGCAGGCGCATGAAGACCAGCTCTTAAACAGGATCGTGTCTCTCATCGAACCTGGAGGTTTGTATTCCACATTAACATTTACACTGGTGATACTCACTCCCAGTCAAGTCCAGCCTTCTGAGGTGGGTTCTTGAGCTGGTGGAGGGTCTGAAACCTTCTACTCTCCATGGAGGTGTTACCGTTTTGCCTGGAATGTTCCACAGTATGGCATGAAGGTTTGCCATACAGTGCTCTCTGACCTTTCGAGGTTCTGATCGAGGCAGTGCTGAATTGTTCTGACCTAAACTATTAAATATCTCAAGAATAAAAGTGACCTTCATAAACAGTGCCTGCGCTCCCATTGGCTCGTGATTGTCCATATGTCCTGGCCCCACAGTGACGTGCACGAGCTGTGAAAAGAGGCGTTAATGGACCCACGTTATTTAGCCGCTCCTATTGGGCCGTTCACTTACACTGTGGGACATTCCAAGCAAAGCACCCGCCACCAGAAGCTGTTGAACTTGTCGGTGGTTGCGTCTCTCCGCAGTTATAAAGTCTTGATCTTCTCGTTGCGACTCAGTTTGTATAAAAGCTGCTGACTCTGTAGTTCAGACCACTGCAAACATGTTCTGAATGTGACTCCAAATCACCATATTCTGACCAGTGTATTGGAAAGAGAGCATTAATCTTATTCTCTTTCAGGCGATGACCACAAGCTGACCACCGCCTACCTGCTGTGTCTGTGCATACAGCACTCGGCCTCCAGCTTTCCTCCGGGGAGCTTTGGAAAGCTGCTGCTCAAGATCGTGCGCAGGATCCAGACCATCGCCTGGGTCAGTCTTTTCACACACTGTTCCGAGGGGTCATGAGGGTGGGTTTATAGTTCCACCGTACTGTAATAAATGACAAAAGAACTGTATGTCAGTGACCACTTCCTGCTTCTCTGAGAACGGCTTGTTTTGACGTCGTAATTGGATTGTTATCGGACGTTGCCTTTTCTTTTGCCGTCGGATACGCCTTCGTTCAGACCAGTGGTGCGTTGGTGCGAAGGTGAGCTCATTGTGGAACCAGACAACCCCCCCCGTCCCACCCCCGTCAGCCCGGTGAATAGTTAAACAGCTGTATCGCATGTACCGACTGCATTACACACTTGTATAACCGTCCGTACCCCCCACGGTGCAGCTCAGGGCTTATATATTAGCTAAAAGTTAAATAGTTTCACATTTGTTGGTAGTGTCTGTTGTTGACGTTCACCTTGGCGACTCGGGCTGCAGCTAATGTTAATGATGATTTTAGTAGTCAACTAGTTAGTGAGAAAGTCTTTAAAACTATTGCCATTTTGATTTATTTTTATTATTGTTATTTTATTATTGTTATTATTATTATTATTATTATTATTGTTGTTGTTGTTAATATTGTTTTATTATTATTATTGTTATTATTATTTTATTATTATTATTATTTTATTATTATTATTGTTATTATTATTTTATTATTTTATTATTATTATTATTATTATTATTTTATTATTATTATTATTGTTATTATTATTTTATTATTTTATTATTATTATTATTATTATTATTATTATTATTATTATTATTATTATTATTATTATCATTATTATTATTATTATTATTATTTGTTAGAGAACATCTTTTGGCATGTGTCTGAGAGTATAGTCCAGGCAACAGTTAGTGGATGTTTCAAAAGACGACCAATCAGAGATGAGAAGTGAAGCTGGCGGCGGCGAGAGAGAGCGAATGGAAGATTCCCATCAAATACGCTATTCACATATGTCCAGAATTAAACACTAAAATGGCGCTGTATCATTCCATTCATGACTTTAACACGTGTGCGCTTTAGGGACGGCACGATACCAAATGTTAGTGTCACGATTATTGTGAGAAAAAACATCACGATTTAACGATTCTTCACGATTATTACTGAGACTGTGACCAAACAACAGTGAAATCTTTAATTTTCTGTCATTCTCGCGGTCTGACATGACACTGTTTCTCGAGTTTGTGTCCGGCTTTACCAAATGTAACTCTCTGAAAGACAGAATAAAGTTAAACGTGACAAAAACAGACAGATAAAATACAGTTCTTTACATTTAGGTCTCTTTTTGGGCTTGAATTGACCAAAAAATACTTAAATTTGCTGCTAAAATTGTCACGGTTATTATTCCTTCATTCTTACGGTTATATTGTGATTTGAATAATCCCGATTATCGATTAACCTGATAATCCTGACATCCCTATTTACAACTCGGCTACAATTTCACCCTTTCACAGCTCGTCGGGTCGTACCGCAGCGGCCGACACCGCGACATTGACGCGTCGGCGGTGCATATCGCGCATCGGCGGCGAGCGCTGAGCTTCGACCCTGGAGTTCCCGCGTGCAAATTCACGCCGGGACAACGTTGCGGCCCACAAACGGTCATGTTTTTGGACCGCCGCAACGCAGAAGCTCTGAGCAAACGTCTCTCGGACCTCTGGAGCGACCCAGCGCTAGCGTCGTTTCCGTCTGCGTGTCGTCATGCGCGGCTCAGGTGTGCGTCTCCCGTTCTTTCTGGAGCAGCGGGGCCGGCGCGGGTCAGGGGCCAGGGCCATGTGATAGTGAGGCGCTCCTACGCACACGCTGAAACTTTAATGAGGCCTTAATTGCGGCGCGTGTGTGTGTGTGTGTGTTGCAGGAGAAGACAAAGGAGCTGGCGCAGAAGCAAGCTCAGCAGTGAGTATCCTTTTACTACTGTGTATGAGAGCGGCCACGTGGAGCCGGGGCCCGCACTTAAAGGGCCCGTGACAGCTCGGACCACCCACTGAACTAAAATGCAGTTCAGATAAATATATTTTGAATTTTGCTGAAAATTATATAAATGTTATGAAAAAATAGCACATTTTTCAGGTTTGTAATTTTACTTCCTGTTTGTAATGATGACATCACAGTAGGAAATGAAGCTCATCTAATGTCACATGATTATGAGAGCGACTTTATTTTGTTGAATTCATGTTTAGAGCGTCAAAAAAGTTGTTTCTTTGTGTAAATTCTGCATAGACTTTGACTGGAAGGAGGTGTGATGTCACTTCCTGTCACGTTTTCGCCACAAATACCTGCTCGATTGGTGTAAAACTGTAATTTATACGTACAACAGGTTTGAATACGCCAAATAAAGTCAAATGAGAGAATCGTAAAAACCTGTCATGGTCCCTTTAAAGCCTGTGCAGCGAAACACAAAAAGGCTAAATAAAGTTCAATGTGACAAAAACAGATTAAATAAAGTTCTTTGCATTTAGATTGATTTTTGGGCTGCAAATTTACCCAAAATTACTTAAATTTGCTGCTAAAATTGTCACAATTATTATTTCTTCTTCTCTCTTACGATTATATAGTATTGTGACCTGAATAATGACGATTATCGATTAACCGAATAATCTGGAAATGCCGACTCCACCAATGAGCAGCCGCAATAAGAAGTGGTGACCATGGTAACGCCCACCAACCCGGAGAGGTCAGCGGTCCGAACGCTCTGTCCTTAAGCGCTTCTGTCCGTCTGCAACCTGTTGTTAGAGCGCCCCCTACAGGTCGGATGACGCGTTGAACTAAAATGCTGAGATAAACAGTTAAAAATTTTATCTCAGAATAGCAATTTTTTTACGTTTATAGTTTCACTTCCTGTTTGTAATTGATGACATCACAGTAGGAAATTATCTAATCTAATGTCACCATTTGTTTTGATTTGACAAATAAAAATACATGAGAGCGACTTTATTTTGTTGAATCAGAAAAAGTTGTTTCTTTGTGTAAATTCTGCATAAACTTTGACTGGAATGAGTATAACCCTGGTGTGATGTCACTTCCTGTCATTTTCTACAGATTTTTTAACGTTTTCTCCAAAAATACCTGCTCGATTGGTGTAAAACTATCATTTATATGTACAACAGGTACAAATACACCAAATAAAGCCCAAATTAGAACATCGTACGAACCTGTCATACGCCCCTTTAAGTCGTGTCAAAGTAAAGAACGGTTGGGTGACGTTAAACCGGCCCCTTGTGTCTCTGCAGCCAGGACCCCGCCTCCCTGTCCCTGCTCAGCATCTCGGACCTGGTGCCGGACCTGCAGACCATCTTCTTCTGGATGTCCAACTCCATCGAGATCCTGTACTTCATCCAGCAGCGCACGCCGGCCTACACGCACGGCATCGAGAGCATGCAGGGTGAGGACGCACACGCGAACGCACCGTCTGAAGGGCCAAATGCTGCTTATGGCCAATGTTTAAAATACACATTGTTGTAGACAGAAGTTGTGTTTCATTGTATTTTTAACATAAATCTAAAGGTGATGTTAGTACTTTTCTTTTCACTCTAGAATGAGTCACATGTGTCAGAGACAGTTCATACATACTTTACTAAAACTACACCTCTATCTCGACTTTAAAGATATAGGAAGTCTAATGCTGTAATTTGAAGTGCTTCCTGTCCCGTTTGAACCAGAAGGAGCTCGTCTGTCATTTCTGCTCCCGCTCTGGGCTTCAGGCTCAAAAGAAATAATTGTTCATTTTCATTTTTTTGCAAAATCCAACTTTTCTGGTGTCTTCAGGTTCGACCGCTTAATTTCATGAGAAAAATGTCATTGTAATTGTTAAAACGTATCCTTTCTGATCAGACCGTTGCGTAGTTATTTACATGTTCAAATCAAATACAGCTTTTATTTATTATTGATTATTTATGTTGTTTTTGGTCCTCAAGACATTTCTCGTCTCAGAAAGTCTCACACGAGTCTTCTCATTTGGGTTGCCAGTTCCCAAGACTAAACCTCCCTAAGTCCAGCTCACTCCACTTTCGTACTAGACAATGTGGGTCAGGTGTGCTGCTCAAGGACACGACAACAGAACAGACGAGTGCTCCAACACTGAGCTCCTTCAAATAACTTAAAGGATTTACACCCAAAATGATGAAATACTTTAAATCAAAGCCCTTCTTCTTGTTGCTGTGGAACCGTCTACAGTGAAGTGTGTCTGTGTCCAGGGTCCAAGGAGTCTCTGCTCTCGGCAACCATCTCAGCCAATGAGGAGGCCATGAGCATCCTGGAGGAGGTCATCATGTACACCTTTCAACAGTGTGTCTACTACGTTACCAAGGTCACCATTTTACTAACACTAAATAGTGTTATAGGTTTGCATAACAGTTTTTGCCATATATTATGTATTTTTGTAATATTTTATCAGATGAAAATTAAATTAAACTTGAAATAGCAAATCATTTTCCATTGATATGTAACACAAATCAAATGAAACAAATCAAGTCAGTTATTCTTAAATGTTTTTTTATGGCATTATTTTTATTTTTATTTTTATTTTTATTTTTATTTTTATTTTTATTTTTATTTTTATTTTTATTTTTATTTTTATTTTTATTTTTATTTTTATTTTTATTTATTTAAAAATAGAGGAGACTTTTTGGATGGTGAGGTGGGATGTGTAAATGTATATAATACACAGGAAAACTCACATGTCGATGAAATGAGGCCAAAAAATACAAAAACTGTGGTTGATTTAGGAATTATTCACCTTGTTCTGCCCCGCCCACTTTTACTTCTAACTGCCACTAAGCCGCACTTCTGTTGTTTGGCCGTTCATTTCAATGGAGAAATGCTACATTATGACATAAAGCAGGTTGATTTGTGTAAAATGTGCAACTGACTGTGCTAGTATGTGTGTGTGTGTGTGTGTGTGCAGGCGCTGTACGTGGTGCTGCCGGGCCTGTTGGACTGTAACCCATTCCCCGTGGACGGCTCGGAGCCCTGCTGGAAAGGGGGCGTGGGCTTCCCTGAGCCAGTGCGGCGCGTCCTACAGGTTAGCTCCTCCTTCAGTTCTCTCAACACTCGGGGTGTGGCAAAATATCCAAATATTGATATATTGTGATACTGAATTTGGTGATTTTTTTGTTTTGTTATACTAAAAAAATATATATATTTAGTGTGTGTGTTTTTCATCGTGAGTTTGTGCAGGTTGAGGTTTAACATAGAAAAACATTAAAATGTATTGGGTTCGTTAATAAATAGTGATTATATCGTAGAATGTCATGAGCTATATACAGATTATCGCATGTATCGCAAAACCGTGATATTATCGTATCGTGAGCCGTTTGTTGTGTATCGCATTGTGAGCGACCCAGTGATTTGATTAATATCAAATGTTCATGATAAGATTATTGTGAGAAAAAACATCACGATTTAACGATTCGTCACGATTATTGAGACTGTGACCATAAAAGAGTGAAATCTTTCATTTTCTCATGCTCTGATAAGTCACTTTACCAAACTGAAATTTATCGAAGACAAAATAAAGTTTAATGTGACAAAAGAGAGAGTCTTCTCTACATTTATCTCTAGTTTTGTGCTGTATATTTACAAAAAAATACTTAATTTGGCGGCTAAAATTTTCACAATTATTACATTTAGGTCTGTTTTTGGGCCTTAAATCTTAAGCAATGCACTTTAACTGTTAGAATCCAGCACTTGATAATTTTTCTTAAAATAACGTTAACTTGATTTTTTCAGCTCGCTTACTTTACTTTAGTGCCAAATTTATCATGGTCCTTTTAGTGTTTTATAACTTATGTCCACTGTTTGTTTGTGAGGTTTTTTTGGATGTCTTGTTGTTTCGCTTTGGCTTTTTTTTTTACACACGTCTTTCCAATGTGGTTTTTAAGTGCCAATGACAGATAAACTGAATTTGAAATTAGACTTGAATAATCACAATTAATCTGATAATCACAATTAACCTGATAATCACAATTAACCTCAATAATCACAATTAACCTGATAATCACAATTAACCTCAATAATCACAATTAACCTGATAATCACAATTAACCTCAATAATCATAATTAACCTGAATAATCACAATTAACCTGATAATCACAATTCACCCGGATAATCACAATTCACCTGGATAATCACAATTAACCTGATAATCACAATTAACCTGATAATCACAATTCACCTGATAATCACAACTAACCAAATAATCACAATTAACCTGAATAATCACAATTAACCCCAGTAATCACAATTAACCTGATAATCACAATTAACCTGATAATCACAATTAACCTGATAATCACAACTAACCAAATAATCACAATTAACCTGAATAATCACAATTAACCCCAGTAATCACAATTAACCTGATAATCACAATTAACCTGGATAATCACAATTAACCTGATAATCACAATTAACCTGTTAATCACAATTAACCTCAATAATCACAATTAACCTGATAATCACAACTAACTTCATAATCACAATTAACCTGATAATCACAATTAACCTGATAATCACAATTAACCTGATAATCGTGACATCTCTAATTGTGACAAATACAAAGTGATGTTCATTCACTTGTGTCCGTTCCGTCCCTTGTGCGGCTCTGGCGCTCACACACTCACTCGGCCCCGTGTTTGCGGGCGCCAGGTCTTTCAGATCACCCAGGAGCTGCTGCAGGGGTACCAGGTCCACCCGGAGATCCAGGCGCAGATGTTCGCATACCTCTTCTTCTTCGCCAACGTGTCCCTGTTTAACCAGCTCATGGATAAAGGTGAGAGCGGTGCGTGTGCGTGCGTGTGTGTGTGAGAGAGAGTGTGTGTGTGTGTGTGTGTGCGTGCGTGTGTTGTGTGTGTGTGAGTGTGTGTGAGTCCTCTTGCCCTTGTCAGCGTTTTGACTGAGCCCACACTTCACACTGTCCTCATTGCCCTTCTGCAGCCCTCCTCCCCCCCTGCGCCTCCTGTGCCTCCTTCCATCCATCTGGTCATCCCCGAGTGAGGCGCAGACACGGGGGGGGAGGAAGGGTACAGTCAAGGTTAGAGGGGCTGTTCGTTTATTTGTGAAGACTCAATCGAAGGACAAGTCAATAACTTGGCGTTTTGTGGATGTGAGGAAAAGTGATACAGGTGTGTCGTTCAGCTGTCATTACTACAGTAAAAGTACGACAGTAAATGCGCTACAGTAACCGCGCTACAGTAAAAGTACTACATTAAAAGTACTACAGTCAAAGCGCTACAGTAAAAGCCCTACAGTAACTTACTACAGTAGACTGGTGAAACGAAGTACCAAGCTTCCTGCAGTACTGCTCAGCAGCCTGTAGAGGCCACTAAGCCTCGCCTGAACCCGCAGCGTAACAGGGCAATCGTGTACACCGCATGTAACAGTATTAGAGGTTAGCTAGTACTCCATGTGGTCTAGAGCCCCTATTCTTAACCATACGACCGGGGCCAAAAGTAGGGCCCCAAGCTCCTTGAAACCCACTCAATCAGTAAAATACAATTGATTTAATGTGAGATTGCGTGTTACTTTTTACATAAAAAATGTCAAGCCTCGAGGTCTGAAGAACCCCTCGTTTTGATTTGTGTTGTTATTATAACATTCAATAATCTCTCCATGACCTCGAGTGTAGCTAATTAATACTTTTTGTCAACATGGTTCACTCCCACTGTTGCCAGCAGAGGGCGTAGGCATGATTCCAAGCAACCGTTTGATACAAAAGCCTGAATAAAGCATAATATAAGTGACCTTTCCTTAAAACAGCTGACTAAACCGAGGACTGTAGAAACACAAACACGCTTTGTTCCCCCTCACACACACATTTACACACAGACACACACGCATGCACACACACACACACACACACACACCCCATACTGTTTTGGCTCGACCCATATGTCTTCATTAGCGTTGGAAGACAGTGCCGATCACATGTCTGGCACAGGCAGAAGGAGAAACCCCCGTTCCCCGCGTGGACCTTTCCCCCCCCCAGCTCCTCCCCCCCCCCCAGCCCCCCCTCTATCTCTGGCCCGTCCCACTCTGCACGCGTCTGGCTCGTGTCGCGGGCCCGGAACGGATAACCGTCCCCTCAGCGTGTCCATGGTAATAGCGCAGAGGGTTAGCAGGTTAGCGCTGACGTAGCATGCTAGCAGCTAACGCACGACATTGGGTTGAGACCGGCTTCAGACAAAGGGCAATTTCAGGTCTCGTCGTTGGAACAGCGCGTCGGTCACATGCATTTCAGCTTCCTGTTCATAAGCGCCATTTTGAGGACTTCTGACCAGTGCTTTGTTAGTTGCCATGGTAAAGTTGCACATTTTTCGTCACTCTGAAACCGACGGCTAACAAAAACTAGCATGACAATGATGTTTTTATCCCGCCCTCAACTCCACTCAATAGTCCATAGTGATGTCAGCGCAATGATTGTAACGTCGAGATACATCCGCGGGAAAGAGCAAAAAGTACCGTATTTTCCGGACTATAAGTGGCTCCGGAGTATAAGTCGCACCAGCCAAAAAATGCATAATAGAGAAGAGAGAAACATATATAAGTCGCACTGGAGGATAAGTCGCATTTTTTCGGGGAAAATGTATTTGATCCAAGACCAAGAACAAACATTTCATCGTAAAATGCAATTTAAAATAATAACATTTTAGAGAACAACATAGTGAATAGGTGTACGTATGCTAACGTATGCTAACGTCACACCTTCAGCGACATGACGCACAGATAACGAACTGTCGTAAGTGTCTGGTATGTTCACGTGACATATGAACAGTTATTCAGTTAGCTATAGCATAAAGAACATGCTAACAGGTTTTCCAAAGCATCAGTATTACCCCAAATCACTAAATCCATTGAAAATAAGTCGCTCCGGTTGCACCCCGGCCAAACTATGAAAAACGTATAGTCCGGAAAATACGGTACAAGGATTACTGTAGTTAAACTGCGGCGTTCTCATCAATGTTCTTGTGTCTGATGGTATTCTACCCCGCAAATACACAAAGCATCACTATTAATACAGTTTTAGCATTGTTTACGCGTCAAACTGTGGAAAAGAAGGCTAAAGCAGCGTGACAGCGGCGTGTTAAAAATGTGTTTTCAGAAAAAGGAAGCCCGGAGGGCTCCGCGGATCTGGAAAGTTACGAGTTCAACGTGCATTTTACCAGGTGCTCTTCGGGATAGGTGCGCAAAACAGCCGTTCGTGAAGAGAAAAGACGGATCCGACGCACTTTTATTACACATTATGTACGTTTCATGCGACGACAACAAAACACGCCGACTCGTTTTGACCTCAAGAGTCTTAAAAATATGTTCTTTAAGAGGGGACAGTGATGAAATGTATGTTAAACTAGCTAAAAAAACAATGTAGTTACACATAAAGTGAGACAAATACAACACTGGTGAATAGAACTGTTGGACAAATCTTAAATAAGAAGGAAGTACAGAAGAAGAAGCAGAACCAGTACGATCTATTGTCAACGTACGACCAAGCAAGGATCAGTTTTCCAACAAGAATATACTTATATTTGTGTAGTTTGCCACGACTGTGTGCCACACTGCGGGTCAGACAAACGCCGTCACGCCCCCGAACGTCAAGGGCCGACGTCAGCTTGAGCGTGCCGTTTGGATGGCGGCGATTGGACCGAAGAGAGCACCTCCAACCGCACGCGCACTACGGGCACTTTGGTTCTTTATAGCGCATCCAGTGTGAATTGTTTGCGAGATCCTTTTTGCAATCTCAAAACTTTGGCATTTGTCAGGGCACTTTTGGAGGGAAAGGCTGCGTTTGTATCCCCCCAGTCTCACAATACTGATATTAAAACGGTACAGCATCATAATTAAATGCACCATATACCATGAACGGCACTAATTTAAGAGGTTGGATAAGAGGTTCAGGGGTGCGCTCTGCTCCGTTTGAGGGCCCCCTTGTGGATTAGGTTATGCCCAGACGTTAAGCCTCTTACGGGGGGCCGGAGCATAGAGGAGACATATGGTTAAAAATGTGGGCCGTTACGGATGCTCTGTCAGCACTTACTTCAATATAAGCTCTCAGCTGATGGACCGCTTTGACCTACGCTGACCTACAGCGACCGACAGCGACCTCAAGGCTGATCTGCAGACGGGCTCAGACGATGGCGATCGTTCCGTGCTGGTGTTACGTTTAAATCGGCAAATCCAGAGTTAGAAGTTCTGAAACCAAAGCAGTCCAAAAGGCTGGTCAGAAGCAGGGTTTGTTAGTGTCGTAGTAACTCAGGTAATCGCATTTCAGCCGCGAGTACGATTTTTGTGTCAATCTTTTGTTCTTAATGAATTCATCTACAAAGGATTGCATATTCTTTCTCTGCACTTGTGACAGCAGATAAAAATGATCCAGAATTTACACCTTCTACGACGTGTAATGTTTATTTTCTCCATCTTGAGTCCTGGATGTGATGTTGTTTACGTGACTGTCGTGTCTTTAGATATCTTATTCTCATGTTTCCTTCTGAAACGCCTGTGCTCCGTTGACACTGAACAATTAGAAGTCCAGCCTAATGAGAGGATAATTGTGCTCATTGGACTACTTAAAGTGATTTCTTACTTTACTGCTTTGGTGGTTGTGAATGTGAGATTATAATAATAACGCTGATTCTGATTCCATTACAAATGTTGTAAATGTGCACGAACATGAAAGTACAGAGCGCTTTGTGAAGCCTCGCGGCATCAGAGTGTTGTGTGTGACAGTTCAATATCAACGCCATTAAAAATGTATGAGCGTGGCAACACACACACACGCACACACACACGCAGGCACACGCAGGCACACATGCACACACACATGCACACACACACACGCAGGTACACACATACACACGCACACACACACAAATCTGTGCTTTCCTCTCTCTGTTTAACCCTTCAGCCCTGTGCTCTGGGCTGAAGGCCCATTTGACAATAACTTTATTATAAATAATACAATTATTATCTGTATTGTACTAATAAAAATGTATTTGCCATACCACCCTGAGAATAATATTTTTTATTATATTATATAGCATATTATATAGCGTATATATATATATATATGCGCGCTATATAATATGCTATAATATGATATATATATATATATACACACACACACACATATATATACACACACACACACACATATATATATATATATATATATATATATATATATATATATATATATATATATATATAGCATTTCAAAATGATTATTACAAAGTTTCCTGTTAAAAACAATGTACAATAAAGTTTACGAGTTTAGAGAAATTGCTTGTACACTTTCTGGCAGATTATTCCAAAGTGTTGCCCTTGGTTACCAGACGTGTTTTAGGAACAGTGAGGGGAGACGTACCAGAGGCGGGGTCTGCCAGGAACAAGGAGGAGCTTTGTGTGTGATTTGTGTCGACCAGAACTGCCGTAACGTGTTGAATTCTTGTGGCGTTTGTTTGGATTCTGGGCTTTAACTGAAGGCGTTGTGTTTAGAAAAGATCCCTGAGCAAAGAGCGCCGCAATAATCGAGCCGTGATGAAGTCAAGCGGGGGATAATCGTGTCTGAAGAACGTCTAAGAGGGGCTTGATGTTTGTGACTAATCTTAATTTAGCTCTCACCTATTTATCATGATCTGTATATTGTACTTACTATTATTGCACTCTGGTTGGATGCTAAACTGCATTTCGTTGCTCTGTACTTGTACATGTGTCATGACAATAAAGTTGAATCTAATCTAATCTAATCTAATTGATGAACACAAGACTGGGTAACCGTGGTGATCTGATGGTGGAAAGTGCAGTATTACTCACAGGATCTTTAATTGTACCAAGGTTTTCCAGCTGTCAAAGGCGGTGGAATGTTTAAGTTAAGTTAAGAGACAATAGCACTGGACCAAGAACGGACCCTTGCGGCACGCCAAACCACAGCGGGACAGCAGTGGCTCCAGTGCCGTTGTGTCCTTAGGCAAGAGACTGCACCCACATTGTCTTGCATGAATGTGCTGTGTGACTGATGATCGGTGGTGGGAGGGGCCGATGGCGCAGATCGGCAGCCTCGCTTCCATCAGTTCACCCCAGGGCAGCTGTGGCTACAACAGTAACTTACCAACAACAAAAGTGGAATGAATAAAGCGATTGGGGTGTCACTCTATTAATCCAATGCGTTATTTTAATAAATAGTAATAAAACGTTTATGTTGTGGGGCGTTCAGTCTACAGTGGGTGACGTATCTGTATTTAAAAACAGAATATGTATTATATTGTTTTCATTTTTACCAATTTGTCTGTGAAGGTATTTCTATTTTATTTGTCTTGCAATACTCAACCCAGGTGCACATTTTAGAACCTTAAAACTGACCATTTTACGTTTAATTAAGCCTGAAATACGACAAAATGTATATTAAACTCAACTAATATTGTTTAGTCAAAGTCTCATTTTCATTTTCGCCGCTGTGAAAAGTCTTAAACACGCGTACATCTGATGGAAGGCAAACGGCCGGATTGTCCTTGAGAAACACACTGACGGTTGTGTCTGCTGCCCCCTGCAGGTCCGGCGCGCGGCTGGTTCCAGCGGTCCAAAGTGCTGCAGATCCAGGCGTGTCTGAGGATGCTCATGGAGTGGGCCAGTCGCTCCAAACTGGGACACCTCGCCGACAAGTTCTTCACCAAACTCAACAGCGCCGTGTCGGTCCTGGCCACCGCCCCGCAGCAGCTCACACAGGTGCGCGCGCCAAAACAGGACCACGCCTTTTTTCCGCTCGCAAGCTGCTTTTTTTTTTACTCCCAGCGACGTCGGATTTGAAGGGCACAAGGTTTTTTAGAGTTTTTTTTCTCAGGTTTAGTCATTATTATTGATCAAAGTACAAAGACATTAAATTTGTAAAAAAAAAAAAAAAAAAAGATGTTGCCGCACCAAATTGTAGCTGAATAGCATTAGCCGACACATAAAATAACAATTCCAATTACGCTACACATAAAGTCAAAGGTCAGACGCGAAAAGGTAGTTGATGGTAAAATAATAGTACTTTCTTAATGTTACTATGAGTTCTTTTAGTTAGTTCTGATGGAAGAGATCCGTTAACTGTTCTGAAAGGTGCACATTTAGTTCCAGTTTATATGATGTGTTTATTTTGTGTTTGTATCGATATAAATGAGTTACTCTAGTTTCGATACCTAGTTTTAGGTAATCGATTAATATTGATTTTTGGAGACAGGAAAGAGCACGTGAAACAGCGTCCGGACCGCAGCTTCATGTCGTTGGAATCGGCGCTGATTGCGTACTCTCCCGCAGCCAGCCTCAAAAAAAAAAACCACTCATTGGCAAAATTTACCCAGATTTTGTGACGTTCGAAGTGTCAAGATCCGTGAGGTCAGTATGCCAAGTTAACAAGTTCAAAGAATGCATTAAAGGTGTTTTTGTTTGGTTTCACGTTATGTCCCGCCCCAAAGCTTCCTCTGTGTACTTAAGTTTCCCCGACACATCCAAAAACACACAGCTCAGAGGTTGCTTGTAGCGGCAGTTACGTTCTTTTGTTGTACTTGAACCGCTTCCCCTGAAAACCCCTAAAACCCCCCACTACCTCGACATCTATCACGTCGAAAGCTAAATGTTTATGAAGCTGCCGGCGCTGAACTGTTATTTTAATGAGGAATATCGCTTCTACTTCGCTACTCCCTGTCATTTGCGCCGCGTTGAAGCTAGGCACCACTAGGCTAGGCTGAAGCGAGGTCCGGCTTACAAGATGTTGTCAGATCTTATGTCAGCAGCAGTCCGATAATCTAAAACCAGATATCGGCAGGTTTTTGTCGTTATGTGTCACGATCTAAAGAAACTCCAATGACGTAGCCAAAGTGTTTGTGAGTACATACTTAGAAAATGCAATAATGGCGCTTTAATGGTGGGTTTTGTGTGCTGTGGCATTGTGACTCGTGTAATTGTGGCAGATGAGTTGAGGCGGCGCTGTCCAGCGGCACCCCGGTCTGAAGCCCGTCAGCTGCCACGCATTCCTGAGGCCAGTACCAAGCGACGGCGAGCTGGGCCCAGTGCCCCTGTGGCAGCCCCGCACCCTGAGGACCGAGGCCTACCTCTACAGACAAGGTGACGAAACACAGAGAGAGCGACCCCTACAGAACAGGTGACGGAAACACAAGAGGAGAGCGGACCCCTACAGGACAGGGTTGTACGGAAAACACAGAGAGAGCGACCCCTACAGGACAGGTGACGAAACACAGAGAGGAGCGACACCTACAGACAGGTGACAAACACAGAGAGAGCGACCCCTACAGAGACAGGTGCGACGAAACACAGAGACGAGCGACCCTACAGGACAGGTGACGAACCGCAGAGAGAGCGACATCTACAGACAGCGGATGAAAACACAGAGAGAGCGACACCTACAGGACAGGTGACGAAACACAGAGAGAGCGACCCTCGTACAGGACAGGTGACGAACGCAGGAGAGAGCGACATCATTACAGACAGGTGACGCAACACAGAAGAGGCGGCACTACGACAGTGAGGTGACGAAACACAGAGAGAGCGACCCCTACAGGACAGGTGACGAAACACAGAGAGAGCGACCCCTACAGGACAGGTGACGAAACACAGAGAGAGCGACCCCTACAGGACAGGTGACAAAACACAGAGAGAGCAACCCCTACTGGACAGGTGACAAAACACAGAGAGAGAGTATAGTAAATAATACTAGCTTGTTTACGAGCTCTCCAACACACAGAACAGACTCAGGTACAGTTTATTTAAGGAGAGAAAGGTCACCAGGTCGATTGTGTGTGTGTGTGTGTGTGTGTGTGTGTGTGATCCCAAAGTCTGGAGCTGCAGTGCTCCTGTTGTTTATCTGCTCGAAGACGTTTATATCTGTGATTAGGATGTGTTTATTCAATGTGTCATTTATTCATGTCTGTTGTGGTGAAGGCTTTAATTTGAATCTACTCTCTAGCAAAGACCATGGCTGAAGTAAAAAAATATAATAATTAAAATCACAGAACCTTTTATTATAAAAAAATGTTCAAATAGTTGTGTAAATCTCATATTGTCCAATAAAACATAGTATTCAGTCATTCAAACTTTATTTATAAACCCTTTACAACAGTCACGGTGAAGGTAAAACCACCTTCAACTGTGAAACAATTGGACTTTTTTCAGTTTGCAAAAGATTTATCCGCATAAATCTGCCTTCAGAACTGGTCATTGAGATTTGACTGTGATTAATCGTGCAGGTCTAATTGGTGAATGCGTTGTGTGTCCAGTGGACCTCCTGGAGAGCTTCGAGAACCACCCCCCCATCGTGCTGCCCAGCGCCGGCTTCAGAGTGGACCTGGACAGTGACTGTGTGGAGGACAGCATCTACAGGCAGCTCCTGTACATCCGCCACTACCTGTGGGGCCTCCGCACCAAGACGCACACGCACAGCAGCACCCCCGCTGGACACACGCAGTCCAACGGCACCAACACCAACGACTGGGCCCCCGACGTACAGGTACAGGGGCCCGAGAAACACCTTTACTCTTTGTGCTTCTGTGAGGGAGACAATGTAATGTGGGGCGGAGTCTGTGGGGCGGAGTCTGTGGAGGAGTTCCCCGTAATCCCATAAATGAAAGAGCAAAACCTCTGCTCCAGCCAGGACACACACATGCACGCACACACACGCGCACACACATGCATGCACACACACACACACACACACACACAAACACACACACACAATCACACACACCCTCAGCCAAAGCGAGACATGGATAAAGAGGCTAATCTGATTAGCTGTTGAGGCTGTCTCATTACTGGGCAGCGGCCTGACTAGACCATTAGATCCCCGTGTTACTGCACCCCTCACAGTATTACAGGCGATACGACACGTACACACATACACGCGTACCACGCATACATTCACTAATGACCTCCCAGATCAACATGGCGAGCGACGCTCACCTCACAGCAAGAGGGTCCTGAGTGGAGAGGTCCCAGGCCAGATGGGGTTGCACTGTGGTTTCCCTAAAACATGCTCAGACTAAAACCGTGTGTGTTACTGAGCTCATGTGTGTTGGTGTGTCGTGTGTGTGTGTGCGTGCGTGCGTGTTGATTCATCCTGTGCGGCAGTCAAGGGAAAGCGCCGTCGCGGCCCGCCATCCACATAGCAACAGCAGTCTTTATCAGTCCCTACCGCATCCCGATGGCGGGCCCTCGCATGGCGTCAGCATGATGTGGTGGGGAGCCCCCGGAGGAGCGCAGCCCAAAATAGATGTCCCACCAACGTGCCACAGTCTGA
Source organism: Chaenogobius annularis (assembly GCA_015082035.1). NCBI lineage: Eukaryota > Metazoa > Chordata > Actinopteri > Gobiiformes > Gobiidae > Chaenogobius > Chaenogobius annularis. The sequence goes on from BJKM01000358.1 coordinate 466,046, forward strand.
GGAGGAACGGACCATGCACCAGCCCAAAGCCCCCAACCCAGAGGCTTTGTGCCTCTTGCCTCGCTCACCCCCCCCAACAGCACCCCATTTTACCCCGACGGAGGGGCCCCCGGGGCCAAACCAAGGGTCCACAAGCCTGCAGCCAAGGATGCCCCCCCAGGAGCGGCTGCAAAGCCAGGCTACTGGACTTATCCCCAACGGGCTGGAAGAGTACAAGCTCCCACCCCTGACGTGAGGCGCCATGTGGGCGTGGACCCTGGAGTTTGACCGGCCCAAACCGTCTGTGTCTGTTCTGTTCCCCTCACACACACACCAATACACACACACAACAAACCCACACACCACACATACACACATTCACTCACACACAACACACACCACACCACACGCACTCTCACACGTACACTCCATCACACACCACTTCACTCACACACACACACACATCACACATACACACTCACACACACTCACTCCACATAACACTCCACTCACACACACTCACTCACCAACACCACACACAACTGCACACAACTTACACACTCACACTACACTCAACTCAACACATACACACCACACACACTCACTCACACATACACACTCACTTCACTACACACTCACTCACACACCACACACACACTCACCACATACACACTCACACACACACCACACTCACACACAACTCACTCACACTCATACACACTCACTCACACACACTCACTCACACACACACACACTCACACATAACACACTCACACACACTCACTACACACTACACACACACACACTCACACATACACACTCACAACATACACACTCACATTCACACACAACTCACACATACACACATCACCACATACACACTCACTCACACACACTCACACCACACCACACTCACACCACACTCACACACACACACTCACACACACACACACACACCACACACACTCACAACATACACACACTCACAATACACACTCACACATACACACTCACTCACCACACACCACTCACACATACACACTCACACATCACACTCACTCACACACACTCACACACACACACACACCACACTCACACACTCACACACACACACCACTGGGCCACACTGTCCCATTTTTAAGAGGCATTTAGATTTGAACACACATTTAAGTCGTCGACAATTTTACAATCTGCCCAAGTTGGGGCCCTCCCTTCCCTCCAGCCCCACATGCCCCCTCTTGCCCTCTCTTGCCCTCTCTTGTGCCCCCCCTCTTGCCCCTCTTGCCCCTCTCTTGGCCCCCTCTTGCCCTCTCTTGTCCCTCCTCTTCCCTCCTCTTGCCCCCTCTTGCCCCCCTCTTGCCCTCCTCTTGCCCCCTCTTGGCCCCTCTTGGCCCCCTCTGTCCCCCCTCTTGCCCCCCTCTTGCCCCCTCTTGCCCCCCTCTGCCCTCCCTCTTGCCCTCTTCCCCCTCTCTTGCCCCAACCTCTTGCCCCTCTTGCCCCCTCTCTTGCCCCTCCTCTTGCCCCCTCTTGCCCCCTCTTGCCCTCCTCTTGCCCCCCCTCTTGCCCCCCCTCTTGCCCTCCTCTTGCCCCCTCTTCCCCCCTCTTGCCCCCTCTTGACCCCTCTTGCCCTCTCGCCCCCTCCTGTTGCCCTCTTGCCCCCCTCTCGCCCCCTCTCGCGCCCTCTCTGGCCCCCCTCTTGCCCTCCGCCCCCCTCTCGCCCCCATCTCGCCCCTTTGCCCTCTTGCCCCCCTCTTGCCCCTCTTGCGCCCTCTTGCGCCCTCTTGCCCCTCTCCCCCCTCTCGCCCCCTCTCGCCGGCCCCTCCTCGCCCCTCTTTGCACCCCTCTCCCCTTTGCCTCTCGCCCCCTCTCGGCCCCTCTTGCCCCCTCTTGCCCCTCTCGCCCCCTCTTGTTGCCCTCTTGCCCCCTCTTGCCCCCCTCTCGCCCCCTCTCGCGCCCCCTCTTGCCCTCTCGCCCCCTCTCGCCCCTCTTGCGCCCTCTCTTGCCCCCTCTGCCCTTCTCGCCCCCTCTTGGCCCCCCTCTTGCCCCCCTCTGCCCCCTCTTGCCCTCTCGCCCCCTCTTGCCCCCTCTCGCCCCCTCTTGCCCCCTCTTGCCCTCTCTCTTGCCCCCTCTTGCCCCCTCTTCTTCTCGCCCCTTCTCGCCCCCTCTCGCCCCTCTTGCCCCCCTCTGCCCCCCTCTCGCCCCCTCTTGCCCCCCTCTTGCCCCCCTCTTGCCCCTTCTTGCCCTCTCGCCCCCTCTCGCCCCCTCTTGCCCCCCTCTCGCCCCCTCTTGCCCCCTCTGCCCCTCTCTTGCCCTCTCTTGCCCCCTCTTGCCCCCTCTTCTTATCTCCCCTTCTCGCCCCCTCTGCCCCCTCTTGCCCCCTCTCGCCCCCTCTCGTGCCTCTTGCCCCCCTCTTGCGCCCTCTCTGGGCCCCTCTTGCCCTCTCGCCCCCCTTCTCGCCCCCTTGCCTCTTGCCCTCTTGCCCCCTCTGCCTCTCCCCCTCTCGCCCCTCTTCGCCCCTCTTGCCCCTCCTCGCCCCTCTTGCCCCCTCTTGCGCCCTCTTGCCCCCTCTTCGCGCCCTCTGCCCCCTCTTGCCCCCTCTCGCCCCCTCTCGCCCCCCTCTTGCGCCCTCTCTTGCCCCCTCTCGCCCTCTCTGCCCCTCTTGCCCTCTCGCCCCCTCTCGCCCCCTCTCGCCCTTCTGTCTTAAGCATTACCTGTACATTAGCGTTATTTAAATGAGCTTTTCCAACCTCTTGTTATTTCGATGATGTTTCTTGAGTGGAAAGTGGACCTCAAACATGTCTCCAGCTGCATTAAACTGGCCTTTATTGTCGGGAAACGTGTCCTCTGCATTTGACCCATGCTTCAGTGTCGCTGGGGAAACCTCGCCTAACTAATTTAGTCATTGAATCATCGGTAACTGTTCTAACTGTTCCAAAACACCATGAGCTGAGGAAAGAGTATTTGATGGAAGCCCTCCCTGGTCCATAAATGTGCTCCACCAGGATCCTCACCCGGCCTCACTTCAGCTTCAGCTGGGTCAAATTTAGCATTTAGCTAGACTCATGGACGAGCAAAATGATGGTGAACTTGTCCACAGCCGCACACGTTGCTCGGTCACAGGTCAGTGTGTCTGTGGGCGACGCCTCCTCGTCCAAGACTCGTTTGAGGTTCTGTCGCTCAGTGTGAACCATTTGGAACTTCTTGGAACTTCTCAAAATGGAACGGTTTAAACCCAGATTCAACCGTTTGAACCTTACATCACGGAGAAACGTCCTCCTCAAAGCAACAGTCACGAACGCGTCAGGGCAGAGTAAAGACACAATACTACAAATCATGATTTAAAGCGCCCCCTACAGGTCGGACGACTCACTGAACTAAAACGCAGTTAAGATAAATATATTTTGAATTTTGCTACAAATTATAAAAATGTTATCACAGAATAGCAAATTTTTTAGGTTTATTATTTCACTTCCTGTTTGTAATTGATGACATCACACTAGGAAATTACCCAGCAACCACTGGGCCAAAACTCATTACTGTCACCATCTTTTTATTTGACAAAAACAAATACACGAGAGCGACTTTCATTTGCTGAATTCGTGTTTAGAGCGTCAAAAAGAGTTGTTTCTTTGTGTAAATTCTGCATAAACTTTGACTGGAATGAGGGTCCCTGGTGTGATGTCACTTCCTGTTGTTTTCTACAGATTTTTTTTCTGCACAAATACCTGCTCGATTGGTGTCAAACTATCATTACTAAGTACAACAGGTACAAATACATCAAATAAAGTAAAGATTAGAACATGGTAAACGCCTGTCATACGTCACTTTAACCAGTTGTGATGATTTACACTTTGACACATCAAAATGGCTGCCGTTAGAAAAGGTCAAAGGTCACACTGTGTTGCTCTCATGACCGTTGACTTTCACATGAAACACACTTCATCCCAGTGTCGTCTGCCTGTTGTGCCGTGGTGTAGTGAGCATGCCCCCTGCAGGCCGCCCTCTGTACGAGCACATGTCCCCCCCCCGTCCCTCCCCCGTAGTGTCCCTGTTGTCCCCTAGCCGTGTGCTGTGGTGTGTCTTCTGCAGATCTTCCCTTCCCTGTGTCCTCGTGCGGGGCGTCTCCTGTCCCTGACGACCTGTGTGTGGTGTTTTGTAGTGGAGCTGGACAAAGGACCGTACGGACTCGGCATGGGACTCATCGACGGCCTGGTGAGTCAGTGTGTGTGTGCTGTGTGTGTGTGCGCGCGTGTGTGAGAGATGTGTGTGGTGCGGAGCAAGGAGCCAGGACCAAACTAGGACCAAAGCAGGACCGAAACAGGACCAAAACAGGACCAAAACAGGACCAAAACAGGACCGAAACAGGACCAAAAGAGGACCAAAGCAAGACCAAAGTAGGACCAAACTAGGGCCAAAGCAAGACCAAAACACCAAAGGACCAAACTAGGACCAAACCAGGGCCAAACCAGGGCCAAACCAGGGCCAAAGCAGGACCAAAACAGGACCAAACTAGGACCGAACACAATGCCACAAAACTTCCAAACTTGATTCTGATACGAAGGATAAGGTTTGAAACTGACACAATCGAAAAGAAACACTGTTTTCTTAGACATGTCATTTTTCATTTTTACAATCACAAGGTCTTAAACGAGTTCTGGATTCTAATATAGACCAAGACCATTCTGAAACTGTCCCGAACAAATCTAGGACAAAAACAACCAAATCCAGATGAAAATGATCCAGGACAAAACTGGATTAAAAGAAAGGAATAAAACCCAGACACAACAGATGGAAACAGAACAGAATCTTCTCCAGTTTTATTTATTAAGGAAAGAAACAGCTCAAATAAAATGTAAATAAATAATTTCCCTTTTGTAACGACTCAAACTGGACTTGTGTTGCTCTGAGCGTCCGAATGCCGTCGTTGTGGTGGTGTTTGCCTGTTTTGGAGGACCTAACGGGGGTCCGCAGCTCAGTGACGCTCTCCGTGTCCCCGCAGCACACGCCCCTGAACGCCCCGGGCATCTACATCCGCACCCTGATCCCGGACGGTCCCGCGGCCTCCGACGGGCGCCTGAGGATCGGGGACCGGATCCTGGCAGTGAACGGCACCAGCCTCATCGGAGCGGACTACCAGAGGTGCTGCTGTACGGCCCGCCGCCAGAGGGGGGCGCACACCACACCGTCCACACGCGACACAAAATCTACTGAGCTTTTGATGTTCCTCATCTTCTAAAACACACACGAAAAGACCTTTTAGAACAGAGACAGAGGCTGCGTCCGAAAGTCCAGCCGGGAAAACGAGTGCACTCAAATGTACCTCAAGGCACCTAGAAAAGTAGGGTCCAGTTTATAACAAATGGGGGAAAATAATAATAAACAAAGAGAATATAGGTAAATAAAATAATAAAAGCTCATTAAAATAATTCACTATTATTCACAGTTATTGAGACTGTGACATCATTCGGTCATTCCTCTGGTCTGACACGTGACCAGGTCCAAAGGGACTTTCTGAAAGACAAAATCAAGTCAAATGTGACAAAAACATACAGATTAAATAAAGTTCTTTACTTTTAGGTCTATTTTTGAGCTATAGATTGAACACAAAAATGCTTCATTAATTATGCGGGACACCGGATGAAAAGTAGCCCGCGGCGTGTTCCCATCATGTGTTTCATGTATGTTCATTAGCATGGACTGTCCCGACCAAATCAATAATATCATTCATTTTGCTGCAAAAATGTTCACGACTATTATTTCTTTGTTTCAGGATTTTATTGTGACTTAAAAAAAATCACGATTATTGATGATCCGAATAATCTTGACGTCCCTAGTGGCGACTATAGACCACAATGCGTTGGGAAAGTCGTGAAAAACAACAGCGACAGGTCTTTAACGGGACACGACAGACTGAATGAAGAGAAGAGCCGTTTACACAAAGCTCTGTGACGCCAGAATATGAACAAAACACTCCTACTTAAACCGCTACGCCCCAAAGTTGCTAGCGTTAGCCGCTAGCTTTAGCTTGAGTCGCCATCACAGGCAAAACGTGGAATAATCCAGTCCGTTTGTGGTTTAATGTGAGATCCAGGACTTGTGTGGTGATTATTAGTCCATAAATATGTGCGTGCCAGACGGATTTATGACAGAAATACATTTTTATCTGAGTTTTTCTGAGTTTTTCTTGACTGAGTGCACTGTAAAGTCTGCTAAATCGTGCTTGACTGTGGAGTGAAGGAGCGGTCAGGGGGGGACATTCGGATGCAGTGGCATGGTTAGATAAAAGATAATAAACTTTTCCTTTGTAAATATTCCCTATTTAGAAGCTTTCAGTCACCGTATTTCCACCTGTATTTACAAAGTCTCAACACATAAATAAAGTCATAGTTTGACTGGTCGACTACTATAATTGTGGCTTTAGTTCGTTCTCATTCACAACACGAAATGGAACTAAACACAGGGATTGCTCACGATTCTTCATTTGCTTCGTGAATATAAAGTAATGCTGTAGAGCTCCTGCACCGCGTGACTAACTGTGTAGAGGGCGCCATTACGGCAGGGGAGGAACGGCGGTGATGAACGGCGACGAGCCCGAAATGTGGTGTTAAATGTGTTACGTTTGTTTTAAATAACAAAACATCTCAAAATCGAATCAGATTGAACATTAGCGAGCATCGAATGTTATTTGAAAGAGTTTAGATCGAGTAGATTGAACCTTAAATCTGCCAAATCTGGACTTCGAATTCATTTTACACCTTCTAAAATCATCTAAAAGTGTCTTCTGAGATGATGAGAGAAATACACTTTATTATAAAACCCTGTACACGTAACGTTCACTGATATTGACAATTAAAATGATGTGATTGTGATAAAATAGTAAAAAAAAACAACACAATGTTCTCTGACTAATGTGACGCTGATGCACAGGAAAGAGGCAAATTCACTCCCGTCACTGTCACAAACGCCCGAAAATCATGGGTTTAACTTTAGTTTGTGATTTTATGAGACAGTACGTTATGCAAATTGTGTTTTTTAATTTGATAATTTTGCTTTAAACTTTTCTCTCCCGATTCATAATGAATAGAAATCAATGGCGAAAGACATTTGTGGCTTTGTTAATGTGACGTTTGGCTCATTACAGTCGATCTGGAGCTCTGTAAATCTGATAAAACGCTCCGTCTTTCTTCTGCGCGCCATCGTTCGAACATCCCGGCGCCGCAAACGATACTCCACAAGCTCCGGGAAACTTTGTCCGTTGCCGCCGACGCCGTTAGATTCGACGCAGGAGCTCTGTTGTCACGCACAAACCCGAGAAAACACACTGATATTCTCCCTTTCTCCCTTTCCCTGCGCAGCGCCGTGGACCTGATCCGACTGGGCGGCGGCCGGCTGCGCTTCCTCGTGGCCAAGTCGGACCCCGAGGTGTCGGAGAAGATCAGCGCGTCCTCCTGCTGACACGCGACACCCACGGGGGACGGGTTTCAGAAAGCCCCGCGGGATCTCTCCTGCGCCGAGTTCGCACGTTCACCCCGTGTCTGGCCGGTTGCTCCACGAACAACCGACCCCACGCTGCGGAAGGAGAACTTCTAAAGATCTGAAAATGACTGCAACGAGCTGCCTGCGAAGGAAGAACACGGCACTTACGACACTCGGGGGGGGGGAAGCTCAGTGCGTAGAGTCGCGAGCGCTACGTTTACGCGCGCGGAGAACTCCGAGCGGCCGCGCAGGGTGATGTAATAAAATGTACTTTATTTTTGTTTTCTAGTCTACTGCTACGACCCTGTGTTTACTAAGAACATATAGAGCCAAATACACATCGAGTATCAGTGATAACAACACAATTACTAAACAGTTTGCGCGCATTTTATGGCGTCGTTACCGGCCCCGCCCCCCTTCAACCGGTCGGTGGGCCGCGACGCTGAACAACCGAACCAGTCAGATCCCGCTCGTCTCAATGGACAGCGGGGAAAAAGAACCGGTCGGGTGTGAGCGGCGACCGAGCGGCGACTTGTAATTTAGCTTTAGCGCTAACACTTCGCAGCTGTGCTAATAAAACAAACGCTATCGAATGGAGCTCAACGCTGGGATGCAAATAAAACTTAAAATATAAACGCAATTCAAGTTTTCCACAGAACTTTTTTAGTGAATTAAACATTCTCGGGTTCTTGAGGTTTCTTTTGTTTGAAGCTGTCAAACTCTAACGTAAAAGTACTCAGCGTGTTAGTTATCTGCACTGTACTTTTACGTTACTACATGTGAAAGCAGGTTTCAGTACGTTCTACTCCACTACATCCACGGTGACATAAAAGGTTTTGAGTTCAAGTCTCGGCTTTGAGCAAAAAAACAAATATATAAACACATTAAAATAAAATGATTTCATGGATAAGATTCGGCCGTCGTCGAGCAAAATCACTACATTCGACTCCAACGGTTCTCGAAATCTGTGCGAAATGTACTTTTGGTAGTCAAACAGTCAAACCCAGTACTTGTGATACTTTTTGAGCAATTATTTCAAAGTATCTGTACTTTTACGTAACAAAACGGAGTACTTCTTCCACCGCTGGCCTGTTCGTTTTCCCACCGTTGAGCTCCCGTCGTTTCGGCAAACGTTTGACCCCTGAGATTGCACCATAAGGGGGCGCCGTGGCTCAACGAACACACTTACGATCGACACAATTCAATGTACATTACCAAACGCTGGATGTAACTTAGTGGAATGTTTAGAGTCTCTGTTTCTGCTCTCTTTTTTTTTTACCGTTTCAAAAGCAAAAGTCGTCGCTGGAGGTCCAAAGACTGAAGAAGAGAAGCCCGGAGTAACCATAGTAACCACACCAAAAACACTTAATATGGGGCCTATATTAAGTTTGATTAAAGGTGCACTATGGCAGAAAAGTGGCACAGTGCACCTTTAAGTGACACAAAGTGGGAAAAACCATCGCAGAAGCTTTAAACTCACGGCCCCGAGGTTACGTTCACATTGCAGGGTTTGAGGCCCAATCGGATTTGTTCAATGAAAGTGGCATTGTAAAAAGTGCGGGAACGTGTCGCATTTCTTTCCCGCGTCCGGGCGTGGCCTGCAGTGCGAGCGTAGAACCTGAAGTGACATTTCTGAACGCGCTCGATCGATTGTAGTTTTATATCTCGGGACTCTTATTGTTTACATTTTTGACCGTTTGAAGTGACTCCTTTTAACTTATTTATCGTGACTGTTGTGAAACGTGCACTTTGGGACCGCCGTCTGTCGCGGACGATTGTGGATTTTTGAAGAATGTACCACTTTAAACCCAACAAGTGAGCGTTTTTGTTCTGGCCGCTCTGCTGTACATGTGCGTCCAAAGCAGTGTAAATAGGCCTTTGTACAGATTACGTTTGGTGTGGAATTTTCAACAAGTTTTGTAATAAACCGAGAGGAACGCATTTGTCGCCCGACGCCGTCACTTTCTGCCCAAAAGCGCCCCGTGCTGGTGTAAAGGCGGCATTACATCACAACTGAACCTCCAATCGGACAAACCGGTGCGTGGTCTTTTACTGTCCAGTATTTCAAACTCATTCCCCCCTTTTTTTTATTTATTTATTAGGATTTTACAGCAGCTCGTCAAGACTACAGCCACATTCTTGTATGTAAAATAAAGTCTTCTTAAACTGTCATCAACATGCGACAAATAAGACACGCCCATTACTGCGTCCACAGATTTTGTGCGTTTGTACAATTTGGCCAAAGTTTGGATTATTTTCTTACTCACGTCCTGACATTTATCCTGGTTAAATAAAGGTTAGATCAAATACAAATAAAAATCAGGGGGCTCCGTACATGATATCTGAGGGTCACGGACAGGAAGGAGAATTAATTATGAATTATTCTAAAATGTTTCAAAGAAAAATCACATTTACTCCACTTAAAATGGCATGAGTTCAGAGTTAACTTTTAAAATATAAGTCGACAAAATGAATACACACAAAACTCAAATGAATAAATAAATTACACATTTTTGTAATTCTCTTTACTAAGTTTTTCATCATCAGAAAAGAAATAAGGAAACCATTTCTTATATTTGTCAATGAGAAATTTTAATCTGTGCTACACATTTTAACAAATCAAAAAAAAAAAGAAAGAAAAAAAAAAACAGCAACATTTAAAAATACATACACTTCTCTATTTTTTTTCCAGAATGTTACGCATCGTCAGCCATGTTTACGCTTAGCAAAAATATTCCTCCATTCATTAAAAAATAGGGAAAAATACTCTGTAATAGCTGTAGCGGATAGAGCAGCATACAATCATCGCGCTTTGTGTTTATTTGTGTTCTAATGTGCAACGACAATCACTGAAACTGAAGAGTGCCTGATCGGAAAGACAAACATGGAGGAGATTCGCGAGGAAGTGGGGAAAACGGAGAGGATGGTGTGGTTAAGGCCGGAGTCGGAGGTGAAAACGCACGCGCCGCAAAAGAAACGGTCCACGCCGAGTCCGAATGACTTTAAAACGCAATAATCATGTCGATTTAAACAGTTTGGACAAGCTTAGAATACATTTTTCACACATTTCTTTTCTACTTCTACGGCGTTTTTAATTATTTATCCCATTATTTTCTCAAATCATGTCACAAAGCTAAAACGTTATGTCAACGTTAAGGCATGACACTTCCCCTTTAACGCCCATGTGACACGTTAAGACTACACTTTTCAGTAAAATAAAAAGGAACATGATTATATTTAAGATTTCACCAAAGATTTTGCCAGTTTTTCTCCAATTTTGCAAATTTGGTGATGTTTATAATGTCACTTCCTGGTTTGACACGGTCAGCGAATATGTCATAGGCAGAGACACAACTGTTCCTTAGCAACCAGATTGTAAACAAGGGCCAACATCTATTTAAATCATACAATAGTTATGTGACAAATCATTTCGCCTGACAACACCTTTATTTTGTTAAAAGATTGTTTAAACTGTCATAAAAAGGTGTCAGTTGCAAAGTTTCTCATCATTTTTGATGGACTGGCGCTTTTTGATGACATCACAGAGGGATTCTGTTGTGGAACTCGGAACGTTTAAATTTTCAGCTTTTCATTTGTCACACTTTCTTGTAAAAACTATGATAATCATTTTACCACAGGGACAAACTCGCCAAACGACGTCGTAATTAGACAAAACGTGCGAACCCGCCGTGCGGACTTTTAACTGTTTTCTTCTGCCTTTTGCGCTTCATCGTGCTCAAAACGACTCAAATAAACATTCACATTCCGCGTTCAAGTCGTTTGAACTCACGCGGACATTCTTTTTGCAGCGCAGGAAGAGAAAAGTGAACATTGAACATCGAAAAGTACCTTTAAAAAAAAAAAAAAGAAAAAACTGAACAAAGAGAATGTGTGTTGGTCCCGCCCATCCCTGAAGATAAACAGAAGATAATAAAAAAAAAACAAGTTGTAGTGTTGTTGTGTTGTCCAAATGTTAGAAAGCCTGAAACAAACTAAAAAGCTGGTTAAGATGAAAAGAACACGGAAACGCTTAAGGCCTGGTTTTTTGGGTTTTTTTTTTACACATTTTTTTCTTATTTTTTTTCCTGAACACAATCACTGGTCTACATTCACTCCTCGACGCTCGGATGACTTCGGTTTCGGGGGGTCGCCGCATGGACACACGCACGCCGGCTAAACTGACATTTGAACTCCTTTATGAGCGGTTTATGATTCGTGTATCGGCCGCACGAATCAGGTCTACGTGTAAAACTGAGACGGTCACAGTTTCTCGGTTAAAAAAAAAAAAAAAAAAAAAAAAAAGGATATAAATATTTAAATTGGCAGCCATGTTTCCGCCACTTTAAAAAAAAAAAATCTGAATTTACGTCCTTATATTTTTTGTTGCGTTAAAACATTTTTTTTAAACTACGAAGTACTCAAATGTAATGGTATAACTGACCATAATCAATATTTATTTAAATTTTCAACATTAATTACCTTTTTAAAAAAATATAAATATGCTTAGAAATAAAGCTGGGCGTGTTCCAAAATTAGTAGCAATAATTAAACTTAACAACTAATTACCCATTCAATTATTCTACAATTATTTTTTGAATGTGAATGACGTTTTCTGTGCATTTAAATGGCGTACAAACTGCCCTTTTGTTACAAACACAGACAATGCCAGAATAGTGGACCATGGGAACGGTAGCAAATCAAAACGAAAAAACCTCCAATTCTTTAATAATAACAGTAAGTGTGTGGCGTTAGTCGGTCTGAAAGTTGCCTTAAACCACTGAACTTCTTTCCTGATGTCGATTAGTGGTTGAAATATTAAAGAATAAATACACGATTAATATCTACATTGCAAGTGCTTGTTCTCACTGGAATACAGTAGGTAGGCTACTAAGATTTGTGTTGTGATTAGTTTTGCGAAATGTAAAAGATTTATTTTGAACCATAAAGAAATCAGCTTCAGTTGAAAAAAATGAAAACAAATCAAATAAAACAACATCTACAACAGGGAAGCTGCCACTAGCAGGCTGGGATAGCTGCTTTTTTAGTTTGTTTTTTTATTTCACAAATGCTTCCTTTACATTTCTGAGCTACATTTATCATCGTTAGCATCATTTGCTACATAACATTGCGACCACGGTTTAACAAATGTACTTCTGCTCTTGTACGTAGTGTTTTTATGGTTGTGTCAGGGCTTGGCGTTAACGTTTTGGCTAATTAGCCACTGTGGCTAGTCATAATCAAGTGTTGCTAGCTACTTGCTCATTACTAACTTGGGGTTTCATGAGCACAAATTTAATTGTTGTTTTATACAAATGTACCTGTATTTATTTGATGTGTTTTTACATTATAAATGACTTTATACTATTGTACGTCACAAAACCACATATTGTGTTTAGTTTTTCCACTTTGCCTCTTTACACACACAAAGGAAATGCGTGAAAGGCTGTTTCTTCCAACACCACGCTGGGCGGTCAGTCCATGCCTTTGCTACTCCCAACTGGCATCTACTATTATTTATAAGTCTAAACACTTGAAGCTCTAAATCACTAAGCTCATTTATTATAGTGCAGCACTGTTAGCACAGACGCGGAACGTTTCAGACTCTTCACTCGCCGTGTTTCCGTTGCTATCGACGCAGAACTCGCTGAAAATGTGGCTGCTGTTTGTGAGACGTAATTGGCTGACGGCAAAGACTGGGACTGTTCCGATATTTGAGTTCAGGCATATTTCCTTTGACGTTACCATTTGTTTACATTAGCCACCACCGTTAGCGGGCGGCACACTTGTCACGTGACTGGCAAAAAAATAATGTACACGCGCATAGCATGTCAAGCTAATAAGATAAACTGCCCAAAGTGGCTACTGAGACCACATTATCAGCTAAAAGATTAGATTATTAGCTAGTTTTTAGCCAAATCATAAAGCTACCAGCAATTAGCTAGCAAGCTAATGTTAACATCAAGCCCTTTTTATTTTCTGTTTTGGTCCACTATCCGTTTACTGTCTATGGTTCAGATTCCCTTCTGCTTTTTTAAAAATAGTTTTATTTTTTTGCTTTTTTTTGACTAGCTAATGCTACAATTCGGAGATAATTCCCCGAGCAGTAATAACAGTAAAGGCCTACAAAGTTTTGGTAGGTCTATAGAATATTGAACTACAAACATGTCCGCTCAGGATGCTGGGCGGAAACTCCTAAACGATCTGGAAAAACGTGGCGTTCGTTCGGCCTCGGAATCTCTGACGTCGCTACGTAAAACGAGTCCATTCGTCACGCGTCAACATAATAATGTATGTTGTACTTTCATGCGCGACAGAATGATTCAAATCCACTTTAGCTACACTTCTGCGGCAGTAAATTCCTCGCAAAAATCCCAAATGCAGAGTTTTTGTTGAAGGTCTTTTTTCTGAGTTCAGATTGTTCCCGAGACAGAACGAGCGGCGCCTACGATCTACAGTGAACCAGAGCGAGGGTGTGAGCGGGGTGGGACAGCTCAGCAGATCGAATATGTTTCACGTCTTGTATAAAAACGGTAAAGCTGAACAATTGTGTTTTATTGCGTGTCGTCCCCCCCCCCCCGTCCCCCCCCCACACACATTTCAATCTTGACAAAATCCTTAAAAACTCCTTGGGCGTGGTTGGATGCAGTCTCACACATGTATAAAAGCAGTTTGGGGGAGAGGGGGGGGGCAAAAGGGGGGGGGGGGTGTAATGCTGCCTGGACTCCTCCTCCCGCCTTCACTTCCTGGTTTCGTGGTTTAGCGGCGCCATGGCGACGATGACCGGCTGCTGGGCGGAGGTGACGCTGGGGTGCGGCGCCGACTCGCTCCCGAAGCCGTCCTCCACCTTGAATCTCTTGGCCTGCGGCTCGTCGCCAGGAGGGGGCGCTCTGCTCACCAGCACCGGGGGGGAGCTGGAGGCCTGGGCCGCCAGCATCTGCAGGGGGCTGGTCAACACTGCGCCACACACGGACCACACGTTTGGACAGGCACGGAAACGGCTTTAACTAGTTTAAAGGGGACATATTGTGCTTTTTGTCACGCGCTTTAATATTCTGTAAAACGATCATCTTACATCATCATTTTTTGTGCGTTGTAAACTCAAAATATTGAGCTACAAAACAGCTTAGTAATAGAAACAGGGCGGCGGTTTTTAACAGGAAGTTAATGGACCTGATAAGCCCCGCCTCTTCATAGTGACGTTTTATTTTTGAAACGGTATCTGCGTGACATTTTAGAACGCTACATGTGTCACTCACTTGGAATTATTTGAACAATTCAGACTCTAAATACAGGGATGTGGGCGGGGATAGGGGATAGGGGAAAACAGGACGTTTCTGAGCACGCCAGCCTCAGTTCCAGGACAATACAGTATTATTTAGGAGGAGGAAACACTGTTGTGACAAGGTTAAATTGGATAATATGTCCCCTTTAATGCACTTGAAATGTAACGCACAGGCTTCATAAGACAAACTGTAATAACTGTTAATATAACTGATATTCTGTGCTGAGTCCACGGACATGTAAGGCTAGTGATTAGAAGCGATTTGCAGTTGGTAAAGAATGATCAAAGATAATCACAACTCCACTTTTGAACACTAGAGGGCATATATTTGTGCACTTTTCTACACCATCAGCAGGGGGGGCACGGTTCTATTTTCCTTTGAAGGGTGTGTGATATTTATGGCTTGTCTGTCCCAAGAGTACAGGGGGAAGCGAGCCTTCTGTTATGCTGCTCCCACAGCTCGGACTCTCTCCAGACTGAAGTCGTGTGAGCGGTTTTGACCATTAAAATAAAACAAAGCGCGAGAATCCTACAGAAATTGTCTGTATTTTTAAATGTAATAGTTTCAAAGGTTGATTCTACGTGCCACTTAAACCCTTTTTGGGTTTGTGCGCGCACAATCGCGCCGCGCGCGCACAAACCCAAAAAGGGTTTAAGACAAACCGCTGTCACGCACAAACACGCCGCGCTCATATACACGCCGCACGCGCGCACAATCGCGCCGCGCGCGCACAAACCCAAAAAGGGTTTAAGTGACAGCAGTTTGTGCGCGCGCGCGGCCTGTTTGTGCGCGCGCGCGGCCTGTTTGTGCGCGCGCGCGGCCTGTTTGTGCGCGCGGCGCGTTTGTGTGTGCGCGCGGCGCGTTTGTGTGTGCGCGCGGCGCGTTTGTGTGTGTGCGCGCGGCGTGTATGTGCGCGTGGCGTGTGTGTGCGCGCGGCGTGTATGTGCGCGCGGCGTGTATGTGCGCGCGGCGTCTCTTACCCGAGGCGTTGCTGAAGCTGGCCCCAGACGTGGCCACCACGGTGCTGCTGTGCCGGCCGTTCTGAGTGACCGGCCTCACGGGGAGGTGGTGGAGCCCAGGGGCCAGGCTCCGTACATCGGGCCCCTGCACCGCACTGTCCACCGCCTGGATGACCCGCTCTCTGCCCAGCTGGGCCTCTGGCGTACACAATATACGAATGAATACTTTTATCAGTAAATTACAACAGCCAAGTCTAAGCTCAAGTCATATACATTCCGTGATGGGCCTGATCCCAAATCCGATACTCGAGCCAGAGATAATTCTGCCCGACAACGAGCAGTACCGGCACATCGGGTCCAAACAGACCTTCTAATGTGGTGCATTTGTGCCTGTCGTACATATAAATGATAGTTTTACACTGATCAAGCAAAACACTGAAAAATCTGTAGAAAATGACAGGAAGTGACATCACACCAGGGACCCTCATTCCAGTCAAAGTTTATGCAGAATTTACACACAAAATAAAAAATAAAGTCGCTCTCATATTTTATTATTTATTTATTATTTTTTTTAAATGATGACATTAGATGAGATTTGGCCCAGTGGTTGCTGGGTAATTTCCTCGTGTGATGTCAAACAGGAAGTGAAATTATAAACCTAAAAAATGAGCTATTCTGGGAAAACATTTGTAATATTCTAGCAAAATTCTAAATATATTCTAGTTCAGTGAGTGGTTGGACCTCGTAGACCTTACACAACGTTTGAAGACTTTTCTCGGTCACATTGGTTCAATTTGCTGTAAATACCGGTTCAAATTACCCCGTAAAACAAAGGAAAAGCTACAAAAACTACAGCTCGGAAAGTTCTGACAAACTAAAACAAACTAAAGCATGATTGAGTTTTGGAGCATCAGAACGTGTAAAGGTTCTGTTTAAATGTTCTGCTCTTGGATGTCATGAGAGGGTAAAGACTGAGGTACCTCTGAACTCAGCGCTGTCCAGGCCTGAGGGGGAGCTGTACCCGTTGGAGGGGAGGGCACCTGGGCTAGAAGACACCACTCTGACCATGGTGAGGGAGGACTGTGATCCTCCAGGGAACAGTGCCAGGCCTTTACCTGGACCAGAGTGCAGGCCTGAGGGGTGTGAGGGCGCGGCCATGATGACCGGCTGCCCACTGCTCACAGGAGACCCTGCAACAGACACGCACAGTTCAGATGTTCTCCTGCCACACACTGTTCAGATGTTCTCCTGACACACACAGTTCAGATGTTCTCCTGACACGCACAGTTCAGATGTTCTCCTGACACGCACAGTTCAGATGTTCTCCTGACACGCACAGTTCAGATGTTCTCCTGACACGCACAGTTCAGATGTTCTCCTGACACGCACAGTTCAGATGTTCAATTCAGATGTTCTCCTGACAAGCACAGTTCAGATGTTCCTCTCTGACACGCACAGTTCAGATGTTCTCTGACACGCACGTTCAGAGTTCTCCTGACACGCACAGTTTCTGACATCGTGTTCTCTGACACGCACAGTTCGAGATGTTTCTGCTGATACGCACAGTTAGATGTTTCTGAAACCAAGTTAGATGTTCTCCTGACCCACAGTTAGAGTTCTTGAACGACAGTTCAGCATGTTCTCTGAAAGCACAGTTCAGATGTTCTCCTGACACGCACAGTTCAGATGTTCTCCTGAACGCACAGTTCAGATGTTCTCCTGACACGCACAGTTCAGATGTTCTCCTGACACGCACAGTTCAGATGTTCTCCTGACACGCACAGTTCAGATGTTCTCCTGACACCAGTTCAGATGTTCTCCTGAACACAGCACAGTTCAGATGTTCTCCTGACACGCACAGTTCAGATGTTCTCCTGACACGCACAGTTCAGATGTTCTCCTGACACGCACAGTTAGATGTTTCCTCACTGAACGCACAGTTCAATGTTTCCTGACACAGCACAGTTCAGATGTTCTCTGACACGCACAGTTCAGATGTTTCACTGACACACAAGAAATTCGAACAGCATCAGTTGGTTCACCTGAAACGTTGTGTTGCCACACACTATAGACCACACTGGGGGCGCTCTGGGGGGGGAGTACCTATACTCAGGCACAGAGGACAGTTTGTGGACCAGCTGCTCGTGGTGGTCCTGGGGGATGGGGGAGCCCTCTCTGCTCAGACACTCTGGGGTCTGCAGGCCACTGGAGGGGGGAGACAGCAGCCCCTGGTGGGTGGGGGACGCCGGTGCACTCCTGAACATGGAACAAAAGAGTAACAATGACTATAATGTGCCCCTGGCTGGGCGTTAGCTCCTCCCCTCTTGTCTAATAGGTTTTCACATTCTTAAAGTGTTGAATGTTTCTGACTGAGGAATGCGACGTTACAACCTTTAAATGTGACCATGTAGAGATGGCACTGAAATCCAGCTGTGCGTGTGCTAATGTTCCAAATGTAACGGTCGGTCATGTAGGCTCCGTGTAGGCACCGTGTAGGTTCCGTGTAGGTCCATGTAGGTCCGTGTAAGTCCATGTAGGTCCGTGTAAGTCCATGTGGCTCCATGTAGGTACGTGTAGGTTCTATGTAGGTCCGTGTAAGTCCATGTAGGTCCGTGTAAGTCCATGTAGGTCCGTGTAAGTCCATGTGGCTCCGTGTAAGTCCATGTGGCTCGTGTAGGTCAATGTAGGTCGTGTAAGTCATGTGGCTCCGTGTAGGTCTGTGTAGGCTACATGTGGCTCTGTGTAGTTACGTGTAGGTCCGTGTAGGCTCATGTAGGTCCGTGTAAGTCCATGTGGCTCCGTGTAAGTCCATGTGGGTCCATGTGGCTCCGTGTAGGTCGTGTAAGTCCATGTGGCTCCGTGTAAGTCCATGTAGGTCCGTGTAAGTCCATGTGGCTCCGTGTAAGTCCATGTGGCTCCATGTAGGCTCCGTGTAGGTCCATGTAGGCTCTGTGTAGGTCCATGTAGGCTCCGTGTAGGACCATGTAGGCTACATGTGGCTCTGTAGGTACGTGTGGCTTCGTGTAGGGCCATGTAGGTCCATGTAAGTCCATGTGGCTCTGTGTAGGTCCGTGTAGGTCCACGTATGTAGCAAGCGGCTAGTTCCGTGTAAGGAGTCCAACCTGGAGGAGAGCGGTCCGAAGGGCGTTCGGAAGCAGGCCACGCCCCTCTGCCGTCTCTTCCTGAAGGCCTGCTCCACCAGTTTGCTCTCCGACGCAGAGTCCACCCTCCAGAAGCTGCCCTTGCCCGGCTCGTCCTGGGAGCGCGCCACCTTCAGGAAGTAGCGGTTCAGTGACAGGTTGTGTCGGATGGAGTTCTGTGGAGGCCAAAGGGAAAACATCTCACATCTTACACACACATAATAAAGTCACAAAACAGTTGTTTAGAGGATATTGTGGCCGAAATCTGAACATGGATCAAGACCAAAATGACGGGCAGTTCTTTTCACTGCAAATCAAAGTGGGCCATGATGACAGAATGAATATCTTGACCAAGACCAGGGGGCGGGACCACAGTACAGAACTGCCTTTGAACAGAACACGTACTTGATCAACATGAGCCGGCGAGTACATGTCCGGATGAGACGGCTGAGGAAAGGCCTACCTGCCAGCCCTTGTCTGCAGTGCGGTAGTACGGGTAATGCTTGGTGATGTGGGCGTAGATGCCGCTCAGAGTCAGCTGCTTGTCCGGAGCGGAAGAAATGGCCTGGACGATCAGCTGCGCGTAGGAATATGGAGGCTTGGACTCATCCTGGGAAAACACGGACAAAACCTGTTCGAGCATGTGTCTTATTCTGGCACACAAACCGTTCTAAGGTTCACAGAAAGACACGCCCTAAATATCCTGTATCAGACAAGCATATTTGAATTCATCATAACAACTCGAGATATGATTCTGAGCATTAAAACAGGAAGGAAGTGTCATGTTTGTACCCACTTTTTCACTACATTCTATAACCTTTAACTACTTCTGCTTTAGCATCTCATGTATTAGAGCTTAAAACACACACGGCTTTCACTCAGTCAGGTGTTCCCCACATCAGGAATTGAGTCGGAGCTCCATCTATTGGCAGCAGACTCAAAAACGGCACAGAAGATCTCAGCGCTCTGCCTGTGACGAAATCTGGGCAATTTGTTACGGAGTGTTTTCTGAGGCTCAGACAGGAGAGGACTTACGAAACAGAAGCTAAATGCAGTTCGAAGGTTGTTTTGCACACGGTTAAAAGCTCAAAAAAGTCAACTGGGCATAATAAATGTACTTTACGTAACCAGGATAGTAAATTGAAACGTTGTCGAAAGTAAATATCCCCTCATACTGTTTTAAAACCTTTGTTGAGACCTCTGTAAACATGCTCTGAAATGCATGGAACTCTTGTATTAACTTAGCAATTTATATTTAAGTTTTTTTAGTTTTTTTTTACTGCTCCTGAAGTAAAAAAAAATACGTGTATATCAAAATGTGCGCGCTAATTTGATCGCAATTATAATTAGTATTGTATTGCGCAATATATCGCAAAAGTATCGACATTGCAGTATTGGCGCAAGAATGGATATCGCAACAAACTAAATATACCGCAATAACAGCAATGTAATTGTAGTTTTTAATTCATCATTTTTCTGAAACTAGTTCATTTTTAAAGTCTTTACAGCAGTCCACATGTATCGCGCACTTTTCAATACTTACAGAGGCCAGAGCAGAGTTTACCGGGCGTGCGCAGTTAGCATGCTAGTTGTTGTTAGCATTACAACTGACTCTGGCTCTCTGTGAGTTGTGAAAAACACTTGCAGTGGTGAATAATTAGGACGCTCAGAGTGGATTAGGTGAGTGCGCGAGTTCTGTTTTTTCCGTTTTTAAGTCAGATCTGTGAGTTCAAGACCTTCTCGCTGTGAGGCTAACACGCTAACCGCGATGCCACTGTACAGCTCAGTCCATTAAACATCGCGGCTCCGTTTGGGACTGATGCTCGAGTGGATAAGGTGGTAAAACCTTGGGGCTGTCGCCTCCTGCGGCCTCGCCTCTGCCCTCGCCGGGCCCGCCCCTCTGCTCCGTCAGGCTCCTCCTCTGCTCGGACACCGCCTTGGCCGCGAACTCCGCCGCCAGCTGGAGGTCAGAGGTGATGTTGCGTCCGTAGCGGTAGCCCGACGAGCCCGCGCCCCGTGGGCTGGCCGGACAAGAGTTGGGAACGCTGTCGAAAAAGAGAAACAAATCGGTGTGAGCGAGGATGAAATGAAGAGGATGAAAATGGGTTTAAAACAAGCTTCAAATGTTGATCTGGAAACAATACAAACAAACAACTTTTGAGAACGTCCAAACACAGACGTGATATGGTGCATTCAAGAACGAGGAGTCACGACCAAAGATGAGCTGCCATTTCTATCAAGTGCTTCTCTCTCTGTGTCTACAATCAATCTCTGTCAAACATGTGACCATGGTAACCAAAAAACATGTGCCCGACAGTAAACACAAACATTGCCCGACAGTAAACACAAACATGTGCCCGACAGTAAACACAAACATGTGCCCGAGAGTAAACACAAACATGTGCCCGAGAGTAAAACAAACATGTGCCCGAGTAAACCAAACATGTGCCCAACAGTAAACACAACATGTGCCGACAGTAAACAAACATGTGCCCAAAGTAAACTGCCCAGAAGTAAACACAAACATGTGCCGCCAAACATGTGCCCGACACAAAATGTAAACAAACATGTGCCCGAAGTAAACACAAAACATGTGCCGACAGTAAACAAAACATGTGCCCGACAGTGAACACAAACATGTGCCCAGAAGTAAACACAAACATGTGCCCAGAAGTAAACACAAACATGTGGCCGACAGTAAACACAAACATGTGCACTACAGTAAACACAAACATGTGCCCTACAGTAAACACAAACATGTGACTGACAGTAAACACAAACATGTGCCCAGCAGTAAACACAAACATGTGCCCGACAGTAAACACAAACATAAACACAAACATGTGCTCGACAGTAATCACAAACATGTGACCAACAGTAAACACAAACATGTGAGCAACAGTAAACACAAACATGTGACCAACAGTAAACACAAACATGTGACCAACAGTAAACACAAACATGTGACTAGCAGTAAACACAAACATGTGATCAGCAGTAAACACAAACATGTGACCAGCAGTAAACACAAACATGTGACCAGCAGTAAAAACAAACATAATGAATAAACGTAACAATGTCTGGGTTCATGAGTTCACTTCATTGGATCCATGTTTTGGCTGAT
This sequence comes from Chaenogobius annularis, assembly GCA_015082035.1. Taxonomy (NCBI): domain Eukaryota; kingdom Metazoa; phylum Chordata; class Actinopteri; order Gobiiformes; family Gobiidae; genus Chaenogobius; species Chaenogobius annularis. The sequence continues at coordinate 488,007 of BJKM01000358.1, forward strand.
TTGAGCCCTTTCCTGGCTTTTATGGCTTGTTTCGAGTCGTTACTCATTGTACATTAGCTCAGTGTCTGGGAAGTGTTTATATAATGTGATTATCCTGCTTTATGGTTATTGTGTCGATTCACTGTTATTGTTTGGATCAAATTCAGCGCTCGTCTATACCACATGGACGTGTCAGGAGGACGGCTCCAGTCGCTGTCTTTGACTACATTTTACAGGTAGCATCTGTGGAGCGTAGCCCGCATGGTTGATAGAAATTGACAGAAGGAATATCTCTTTGATTGGATCCAAACGGGTTGAAATCGTTGGCGTTTAAACATTAACTGTCCGTTATCTGCTGCTCGGAGACTGGGAGCAGGAAAAAGCCAGCGTGATTATACAACCCACACCTGCTGCTGTTAGCACTGCACACAAAGGCTGCCGAGATTGGAGCTGCGGACGCACACAACACGGCCGCTCTTGTAAAATGTACTTCAAAATAATATCGCTTAAGTAGAAGAACTAAGTATTTGAGGAAACTAGGGTGAGGGTTGAGCGTAACTGTGGGCGTAACAACAACAATCCAACGGAAATGCGCAAAACTGTAACGTCTTTAAATGAGATTTTTGTTCCATAAACTCACATTTTGATATTATCGCTAATTTCAGAAAGCAATCCATTAATAATAAAAAGGACTGGGGCCGCAACTAATGATCTTTTAAAAGTCAAATTATGCGGTACATTGCAAATATATTCAGCAAATAATGGTGGATAAAGGCTTCTAGAGAGAGAATATTCTTGAATTCTTGATAAAAATCCCAAATTGTTGCATAGGTCTGGCTTTAAATGCATTACTAGTACGATTAATATGACATTTTGGTTAAAGTCCGATCTGGAAGACAGGAAGTACTTTGTGGAAATTGGTACCCGTGGGGTGCCTCAAGGGTCAACCCTGGGACCCCTTCTGTTCAGCCTCTACATGCTGCCATTAGGTCAGTTGAAGTTAGAAATCTGGGGGTAATAACAGACTCCGACTTGAACTTTATTAGCCAACAACAGGACTTCAGTGGAAGTACGGTTTAGTTCTCAAAAGGATGTGTCTTTCTTTCAGGGACGGTGCAAGAGCCGTGAACTCTGGCACCAGAGCAACAATGTGGGCATAAACAATACAGGAGCTGCCGGACAGGAAAAGCAACTCCCAGCATTCACAGCGGCGTACGCATGGGGACGACTGGGTTTGACTCGGGCCAATGTTTACAAGTCGATGGTAGAAACGGGACCGGAAACAGCCTGGAGTTTAAGAGTTAAAGATGACTGGGATGTTGAATATTCACAACTTCGCAGAAACAGTTCAAAAACTAAATGTGGAAATGTTGTTTTTAGATATTACGTGTTCAATTTGGACCGTCCTAGAATCAATATTTCCCAGAACATTAAATATATTTCTCTTATTCAGGACATGTCGTTCCCTTTCTTACACTTGAAATAAGACTATTTCGACATATGCCATTATTTTGACAGTTTGACCTGTTTAGCCTTAGTTTAGCCCTAGTTTAGACCTGTTTAGCCTTAGTTTAGACCTGTTCAGCCTTAGTTTAGCCCTAGTTTAGACCTGTTCAGCCTTAGTTTAGACCTGTTTAGCCTTAGTTTAGACCTCTTCAGCCTTAGTTTAGACCTGTTTAGCCTTAGTTTAGATCAGAATAGTCCAGTTTAGACCTGTTTAGCCTTAGTTTAGCCTGTTCAGCCTTAGTTTAGCCCTGTTTAGACCTGTTCAGCCTTAGTTTAGACCTGTTCAGCCTTAGTTTAGACCTGTTCTGCCTTAGTTTAGACCTGTTTAGCCTTAGTTTAGACCTGTTTAGCCTTAGTTTAGACCTGTTCAGCCCTGTTTAGACCTGTTCAGCCTTAGTTTAGACCTGTTTAGCCTTAGTTTAGACCTGTTCAGCCTAGTTAGTTTAGACCTGTTCAGCCTTAGTTTAGACCTGTTCAGCTTTTAGAACCTTTCAGTTTTAGACCTGTTCAGCCCTAGTTTAGACCTGTTCAGCCTTAGTTTAGACCTGTTCAGCCTTAGTTTAGACCTGTTCAGCCTTAGTTTATAGCCCTGTTTAGACCTGTTCAGCCTTAGTTTAGACCTGTTCAGCCTTAGTTTAGACCTGTTCAGCCTTAGTTTAGACCTTTCAGCCTTAGTTTAGACCTGTTCAGCCCTTAGTTTAGACCTGTTCAGCCTTAGTTTAGACCCTAGTTTAGCCCTAGTTTAGACCTGTTTAGCCTTAGTTTAGACCTGTTCAGCCTTAGTTTAGACCTGTTCAGCCTTAGTTTAGACCTGTTCAGCCTTAGTTTAGACCTGTTCAGCCTTAGTTTAGACCTGTTTAGCCTTAGTTTAGATCAGAATAGTCCAGTTTAGACCTGTTTAGCCTTAGTTTAGACCTGTTTAGCCCTAGTTTAGCCCTAGTTTAGACCTGTTTAGCCTTAGTTTAGACCTGTTCAGCCTTAGTTTAGACCTGTTCTGCCTTAGTTTAGACCTGTTCAGCCTTAGTTTAGATCAGAATAGTCCAGTTTAGACCTGTTTAGCCTTAGTTTAGACCTGTTCAGCCTTAGTTTAGCCCTAGTTTAGCCCTAGTTTAGCCCTAGTTTAGACCTGTTCAGCCTTAGTTTAGTCCTGAATAGTCCAGTTTTAGTCCTGAATAATAGTCCAGTTTTAGACCTGAATAGTCCAGTTTTAGACCAGGTAAAGATCTGGGGAGTCTCAGAAAGCCAAATGTTTTCTCAGGTGGTACTTGGTGTGAAAAGACCCTCCGCCCTCATCCGTATTATAAAAGGTTCACAACTGGACTCGCTCGAGCTGAATCGCAAAGCTAAAAATATTGAAAAGCTGTTAAAAGAACATGAATTGGTAACATCCATCACTCATGTAACAAGAGGTTTAAGGGGAGGTTTGGTCAGTCCCGCCTGCGCCTAAAGACCTTTTATAGTTCCACTGAATCCACTCGCACCAACATCCGGATTGTACGATTCGTCCTCGTTTCCTGTCGGCACTTTGACCAAAACAACGGCGAAATCCTCCATTCTCGTCCGTTCCCCTGCAGGCCGTGTGAAGTGATGATTTTGGCCCCTGAACTGCCTGATAAAAAAGGTACGTTTGTAGTTGTTAGGGGGGATATTGTGACCTGAATCATTACAACGGATTAGTGAGTCAACAAATGATGTCGAGATTACGCACAAGGATCTGTCCATGTCCAGTCCCAAACCGGATTCATTCAAGTAAAAAAATACTAAATAAAAAGGTAAAAATACATCTGTATCTATATATATTTACATTTAAATCCCTTTTCCAGATTCATATGTCACAAATATGTGCAATTTCTTCCTCACATTTCTGAAAGCAAAACAAACCAGTGCCTCGGCTTCACTTTATATTTTAAGAAACGTGTTCAAAGTCAAATGTGGGGGACTTCTTCTTGTTGTTGTCCACGTGTAGCAGAGAGGAGCTTCTGAGGGGGGGAGGGGCGAGGAAGGGGTGGAGGAGGGGGAGGAGAGGTGGAGGAGGGGGAGGGGGAGGGGTGGAGGAGGGGAGGGAGGGGTGGAGGAGGGAGGAAAAGGAAACACCACTGAACAAGAAGAAAAAAAGAAAAAAAAAGAAAAAGAAAAGTACCAGAAGCCAAACAATCCCCCGGCAGACGGCCAATCAGACGCCTCCGAGCCGCAGCCCTTCCATATAAGGCAGGCCCAGGTCGAGCGGACATTGGTGGAGAGGTGAAGGCGCCGGGCGCTGGTGGGGCCAGCAGGGGGCGACAGGGGGGCGTGTTCAGAGCTAAACGCACGTCTTGAAGTTTGAGGGAAACGGGTTTGAATCTCCTGCGTTTTTGGATGAGTCTCGGGTCTGAAAAGGGTTTTGTTGTTTGTGTTGAACAATTGTTGTTGTTGTTGTTGTTGTTGTTGAAGTTGTTGTTGTTGTTGTTGTTGTTGTTGGTGGTGTTGTTGTAGTAGTAAACAACAAGGACTAAATCAGGGACTAAAAAACAAGGACTAAATCAGGAATAAAACAGGGACTAAAACAGGGACTGAACCCGGGACAGCACCAGGACTGAACCCGGGACAACACCAGGACTGAACCCGGGCCGGCACCAGGGCTGAACCCGGGACGGCACCAGGACTGAACCCGGTGCAGCACCAGGACTGAACCCGGGACAACACCAGGACTGAACCCGGGACAGCACCAGGACTGAACCCGGGACAGCACCAGGACTGAACCCGGGACAGCACCAGGGCTGAACCCGGGACAGCACCAGGACTTCGTGACACTTCTGGAGCTGTAACTCCTGCGTTAAGGCTGAATCCGCTGCTGAAAAGTGACTTGTACTTTTCATTTTTGTTCATCGTTGTTGTTGCACCATGTTTGGAACAGTATTCTGGACTCGGGGAACATACAATTCCAATGCATTTTGGAACTCTACCTAATCCAGACCCGTCCGAGCGCCACGTCAGGACGTCTGTCGTTTATGTCGTTTAGTGAAGAAGACGTGTGAGGCTCACGGACTGAAGAGGAACACATTCATTTCAAACTGTCTAATTAGGAGCTTGGATCGTTTGTTTTTGTTCATCGTTTATTTGATTCATTTATTAGTTCAGTTCTCAAGGACTTGACAATGTGACGTCTGCGTCTCTTAACTTACCACAACCATTCATTAATTAGATTGCTCTGTCCAGTCTTAACGGCCTTTTTCTAGCAAACAAATATAGATTTTACTGTTAATAATTGTAAAGTATATTTATTTGCAGTAAACCCAAACACGCTCTCGATTACAGAACGTGTCCTCAGTAAATGGTATTAAATTTAATCTAATTTAATTATTTTAAAATCAGTCGGAGCGTCTGTTACTGCCATGATCCGTTTGGGGGGTTTTCAGGACCACGACGCGCTGCAATCGTTTAACAATGGTGAGCTATAAAAGACTGACCTTAAAAACGAACACACTTTAGTAGCATAGCATATCATCATCATCATCGTCTCCGTGCCAACGCTCTGGATGCGACCGACACTGAAACGTGGCACGTCGAACTGAAAACGAATAGTGTCATCTTTCAAACGAGGCTAGAACGTGATATTTCTGCGCAGTCATGTTTCATTCACGAGCCCGTTCACTGTTTGCGAGAGCATTTAGAGCACCTTTTAGCACGTCGCTAATGATTCACGACTAATTACTTGATTACCGTCGATGGTATAGTTTAAAAAAAAAAAGAAACAAGAATTGAACTCCATTATCTGTCCAAAAACGAATCTAAATATTAAATTAGTTTTAGCGATTATGAACGGTTTGCCTGGATAATTACATTCTGTTGGAGTAAGCTAGCAGATTGGTACGGTGCGAAAGCGTCTCCGCCGTCTTAAGTGAACCAGACCGGCCTATTTACTATTTATTTACCGGCGGGCGGTCTAACTTCCACAAGGTTCTGGCTCACTTTCCGCTCACCAAACGCTGACTTGACCTGGCGAGAAACCGCCGTGTTTCCAGAGACGCTAGCTCTGGAAATACTAAGCAAAACAACGCTAGCACACGTTAGCATAGGCCGTTTCCCGTTTGCACTCGCATCGAAACCAAAGATACAATACTTTATATAATCCAAACCCAATACTTTACATTAAGAGACGGTAAAACGTGGTGTAGAGGCTCGGAGAAGTGAAATAAACGCAGAAAGAGCTGACGATAAACAGGAAGTACTATAGTCGTACGCTAGCTTTAGCCACATCACGACTTGGAATGACTAAACTTGGAGTGTCTAAACGTCTTTGTGTGAGTTGCTGAGCTCGGCCTTACAATTAAAAAGTGTAATTCAGGTACAATTATTAAGAAGACATTAGTCATGACGTATTCTGCCATGGGGGGGCGTTCCTCGACAAACCGGTCTGGGGGGAGGGGGATCAGTCCAAACGTGGCTATTTAGTTTGAAATCGGAACAAGAAACATGCCATAACAGGTTGCAAATATATATGGATCAAATACGCAAATATTGTGAATTCAGGCTGCATTTTCCAGTAAGTGGTGATGAGCAGGACGTGTAAACAAAAGCTAGCCCCGGCGGCGGCGGCGCGCGCGCGTGTACCTGATGGTGCCGGTGGGCGAGGGCAGAGGAGAGCCAAACGCCCGCATGTGCTCCTCGTGCTGCTGCGCCGTGGGGATGCTGATCTTCAGGGGCGAGATGTGGGGCAAGAGGGGCCGCGGTGGGGGTGAGGGGTCGTGCTCCCGCTGCTCCTCCGGCTCCAGCAGCGACATGAACTGGATCTTTATCACCGTGCTGGGGAACCGCAGCACGCACCTGACGGGGAAGCGCACAGGAACACTGTAGTTACGCAGACGTTCTGCACTTGTGCCGATACCGATATCTGCTGGTGTCGCCAGTATCGATATCTAGATTTTTCAATGCAGCGCAACTTGCAAGGCCGTAAAGTAAAATAAAATACTTCCGTTTCCATGTTCACTGATGCTCTGAGGACAAAGTGGGAACGACACGAGGAAACACACACACACACACACACACTCGAACACCACCACAAATATCTGTGCCAAATGTGGACAGATTTCAGTCGATACGATTCTGGACCCGATAAATCACCCATCTCGTTTGCGGTACATTGAGTAAGTAAGATATATTGGTTCTCTTGACACAGTATTTCAGTATACAGTATAACGCCCCTGATATCTTGAAGAGACAACAGGTTTGTAGAAATGGTACAAGAGAAATGTAAGAGAGAATATTCTGTTCAAAGTGTACGATTGTATATGAACATGTAAATGTGTACTTTTGTTGAGGGCACAATAAGTCAGTGATTCTTACTGGGCAGGGCCCAGTAAGAATCAGACCATGGGCCCCAGTAGTCGGGGCCCATGGTCAGGGGGCCGCACAGTCACTAGAATGCCTGTAATGTGAGATTGAGCCCTGAGAAAGGCCCGGCCTGAGGAAAGGTAAATGTTATTTCATTCTGGGGATTAAAGATAGAATTAAAGTATTTTATTCTTACATTGAGACAGACATTTAACTTTAGTTTCTTTTTGAAAACTATTTATTTTGCGGGTCTTGTCTGAAACAAAAAGAATTTCCCCCATGGAAATGATTCAAAGGAATTGTGATTCTGATGTCATTAGTGCTGCAACAGGACATCACATTAAGACATGTAATTCTGTATGTGACAATATTATTGTGACTTGTGACGATGACACAATATTTGGGTTATTGTTACATCTCTGTTGAGAGCCGAGAATTACTCGAATTTTGCTTTTCATTTGGAAAGATACAGCAATATGAAGAGATATTGTAAATGACAATTTTGAGAAGAATTCTACAATATAATTCCCCCATTTCAAATAGAGAAAACAATCATGACAACACATGATCATTCCATGCTGTGTAACATACTGTGTAACATGCTTTGTAACTCGCAACCTGGTCCTGGGTCCTGGGTCCTAGTCCCGGGTCCTGGGACCTAGTCCCTGGTCCCGGGTCCTGGCACCTGGTCCCGGGTCCTGGTCCCGGGTCCTGGTCCCTGGCCCTGTGCTGGGGACTCTGTACATGTCCTGTTGACTCCATGTGCTGGTCATGGAGCTGACACATGATGCCATTGCAGCCTGCACTTCCTCTTCCACTCAGAACCCGCCTACAAACAATCACTGCAGCCAATCAGCGGCCGCGCAGACACGGCCCCTCCGCCACCTCTTCCTGAAACGTGACGGTCACAACGCCAGACAAACCTCATGTTTCAGACGAGTTTGAGCTGTGCGTTTGTTGTGGGTTTGTCCATGGATTAAACGAGTCAAACAAATACACCACATATTTATTTCATTAAACATGGCCCACAAACAAAAGCTGTGTAAAGTGTGACCACAAACCAAACCAACTCTCCTTTCTCTGACTCAGGGCGCGTTTGTTTACATTAGTGTTTACGTGACGTGCTAGCGCTAGCCTCATGCTAACTGCTCAAGTCTAACGCATGAAAACAAAGTGTGTTCAAAAGCGTGTCTCTGCAGGAATACACACTGTGGACACATGTTTCCATGGCACTAATGTGGCCAAAGACACGGCCTGAGCCGAAACTCAAACTAGTATAAACAGTAACAGCAACGCGCTAACAGGTTAGCTCTAAAGTGTAGACACGAGTCAAAGTGTAAATACACTCGAGTGTGACACACACAACACACACAACAGTGAAGTGTGTGTTGTGTGTGTGTTGTGTAATAACAGCGCGTCGTTATTCTGTTACACGCATTGACACAGTGAATTACAGCCCAAACACAACCGGTTCAACTCAAGGGCACCGCGGGACTCTTCTAAATAATGCAGTGCAGCGTCAACTTTGTGCAACTCTAAGTTTGTGGAACTTGGTCAAAGTTAGAGCCGCCAGAGCGCACTTACTCTCGGGGCAGCGGCAGCGGCGGGGCCCCTCTGCGCTGGAACACTCCATCCACAAACACGCCGTTCTTGCCCAGGCAGCGCAGAGAAAAGCCGCTCGCCTCGTCGTACATGATCTGCAGGTGTCTGCGCGAGATAAAGCTCGAGTGGCCCATGTTGATGTCCACGGAGCCGTGGGACGAGTTCCGGCCTATGGTGACCGTCCTTTGGCGCATGACAAACTCAAAGTCCCGGCCTTCGAGCCTGGCCAGGGCCTGCAGCGGAGGAGAACCCAGGCGCATCGGCGCGACCCCTGCGTCCCCACGGGCCTCCATGAGCGGAGGCCCCAGGAACTGCGGGTAGGAGCGGGAGGTCACCGCCACACGCACCGGGCTGCACGGAGCCGACTGCAGCGCGAGAAGGGCCCGGGCCCCGGAGTCTTCCCTGTAGTCTGCCATCTTCTATCGGCTGCTCAACTCACTCACACTCGCACTCGCTGCTTCCCGCACACAGAGCTGCAACGTGAGACTTTCGGCCGGGCACTTGTTCGCTCCGTGGCTGTCGGTCTGAACAACATGGAGTCCCGCACTGGGCAAGACCAGGACCGGACTACCACAGGACGGGACTACCACAGGACGG
>BJKM01000358.1:502000-597311 GCA_015082035.1 Chaenogobius annularis
GAACACGATGAAAACGCTCCTCTTCATCGCGTTCGCAGCGCTGCTTGTGCCGCTCGTTGCTTCGGACAACGCTGAAGCCTCTTTTTACGAACCGGGTTTACGTGTCCTGGACTCGAGTCGCAGTCCGGGTCCGAAATGCAGATCTTTCTCTCTTTTGAAACGGTCCCAAAGGCGCGTGTGGTCAGTGAGATGCTTTGGACGAAAACGCTCTTAGAAGTGGTTTTTCTCTGTAAATGGATGTATTCACGCCTTGTCCGTGAGATTGTTCGGAGTTTCTAGTGGCCGTGCGTTTATGAGATACAGAATGTGTTTTAATAACTGTCGAGCAAAAACAAATGCAATAAACAATTTTATTAAGCGCTGAAAAAAAAGCAATATATTTTTATAGTGGCAATGAAATATACATATAAACAGAGATAATGTGCTTTTATAGCCCACACTGCAGGAAATAAAGATCGTTAGAACGTCAAAACACATGCAAAATGTTTTTCTTCTTTGCAAAAATCATCAAACATTTTGCACACACGAAGAAGATCTCTTATTCGGCTTGAGAACGAGGCCGCAGCTTGAGCTTGATTGGCCGCTTTGGCGCCAAGAGACCCTGAATGTCCATCTCCAAGGGGATCTGCGGGAGAGAGACGCAGCGCATGAACGGTCATTTTACAACGCAGACAATGCAGACGCTCATGACATCACTCGGCACTAAACGGACACTAGACTGGCTCTTGTTGCTCTTGGTTACCATTGTTGTCTTCGCTCAGGGTCAGGGAACTGTAAACGTGACTTATGATTTTTATAAAAGGAGATAACTCAGGTGCAACACGAGAGCAGATCAAAGAAACAGGACCACCGGCTTCCTGTTCAAAACCGGCAGAACTGATAAGCCCCGCCTCTTCACGGTGATAAGCCCCGCCTCTTCACGGTGATAAGCCCCGCCTCTTCACGGTGATAAGCCCGTCGTTCCCCATGTTCGCAAAAGGGATTACACGACATCTTAGAAGCTGCGTGTGTCACTGCGGGGGGACGGGGGGTAGGTGAAAACAGGAATTTTCACGCCTCAGTTGCAGGACAATACATTCAAACAAGGTTCAATCAATCAAAATACCACTTAGAGTAAACTATTGATCAGTGTTGGGCAGTAATCGGATAACTTTTTCACTAACGCAGTAATAATAACACATTATAATTAAAAATGTAGTAATTAGATTATAGTTACACGTTACTAATGATGATTGTACCTTAGTTACAAGGTTTAAAGCTCATTAAAGTGTTTAAAAATGTAGTAAAATGCTGATTTCAAACATTTGAACAGAAAACAAAAAGGCAATTGAAGTGTCTTAATTCTGTGAGTGACATTCAGAGGGGATAAACCACGCCCCCCCTGGTGGGCATGAGGCTGTACCTCAGTCTCTTTGCAAACGGAGAAGCTGTATTTCTGCAGCACCTCGGCGATGGCCAGTTTCATCATCACCAGAGCAAAGCGCATCCCAATGCAGTTCCTGGGCCCGGAGCCAAACGGCATGTAAATGTACGGGTCGACCTTCTCTTTGTTTTCTTTGCTGAACCTAGAGATGCGCACAAAAAGAACACAAAGAACCGAGAGTCAGACAAAATATCATGCACACGCTGGAGAAACTCGATGGGGGATTTACTGCTTTTGAAAGAACGGTCCAAAGCGGGAAATCCACAAGCGTTGGACCTTCTCGTTGTCCGTTTGGGTTGAGGACCACGAACCAGGTCTGGGAATCTGCAATCGTGACTGAGATCTCGGACCGGGCTAAAGGGACTGTGGAACGCTGTGATGTCACGTGAGCGCAGCCTGGCACAATATCGGCAACACAGGTGTTTCTTGATTTTAGAACTTCCATAGAAAAGTGTTGGCCCCTCATCCCGCCCCGGTGGTACCAACTCGTAATCGCCTTTGTCATCTCCCTTTTTTTACCCGATGATTTGAGCTTGTTATGAATATTTAGAAAGTATGCAAATATTGTCTGTCCTGCAGAATACTGCATTAGATCACGCTCATTCTGACTGTGAAATCGCCCGCACTTTCCTTTATAAATACGCGCTCGTAGTACTTTTAATCAGAGGGAGCGCATACTTTAGTTTGTCAAAATGTGCTCCTCTCATAAAAAATAACCGTCTGGCCAAAGCCGAGACCGAAGCCAAACTCGACATAAACACTAATGCTGTAGAAAGTAAATGTCCGTAAAGACGGTTTTAACGCGGGGCCAGAACTGAACATACATAACGCAGTATTTATGAGATCGTATGAGATGGTTTCAGATAAAGAACGTGAACAGACATTTTACGAGCCTCTGAAAAGAGCATGTTCTTTGGTTGCACATAGCGTAGCTCGACGGAGGCGCACCGCTGGGCCGAACCCCTCCTCACCTCTCGGGTTTGAAGGCCTCAGGTTCGGGCCATATGTCTGGATCACGGTGCATTGGCCAGGTGGGCACCATCACCACCATGTCTTTGGGGATGACCAGGCCGTTGATCTCCACCGACGCCTTGGCCACCCGCTCCAGCCGGGCCGCGATGGGGTACAGCCGCAGGGACTCGTTCACGACGCTGTCCATGTACTCCATCTGCATCAGCTCCTGGTACTGCACTGGAGCCTGGGGAAAACACCACTCTGTGCTTATTTTTGGAAAAGTGTGTTATTTTAAAGGGGCTGTAGGTGTGTGAACCCCCCCCCCCCGACAGCCAGACGCCGTGCCTGGGAGTCGGGTCGTCGAGGACCTTCGACTGCTGCTCGATCCACAATGTTCCTGTCCCCTAAGCAACCCACTCGCTTACTTACCCCAACCCCAGGCCTGGCTCCAGGGCAGGGTCCCGGCTGCACCCCACCCGGCGACGTCACCTTCCTTGCTTGTTTGTCACTTATAAACTCATCACGGTGAATAATTAGGTCAGAATGCATTAGGATGAGGAGGAGTTCATTTTGTAGACGGGTCGAATGTCCTTTTTTTTAGTTCCCCTGGGGGGGCCGCACCTAAACCTTCAGCTGCACACCTTGTTGGGGAAGGTGAGGTCGATCTCGGCCTGCAGCTTCTCCATCACATCAGGGTTGAGGGCGAGGTTGTAAGCCAAGAAACTCATGCTGCTGCTGGTGGTCTCGTAGCCAGCGAAGAGGAAGATCATAGCCTGGGAGAGGATCTCGTGGTCACTCAGCCCTGGACAAATAACAAGTTATACAAAATCCAATTTGCATCTCGACTCGGAGCTGCACTTACTCTTCCTCACCGAGAATGATCGACTAGTTTCAAGAGTTGGAAGAATGCGTTGCTAGTGCTAACTATGACGGCGGGACAAACACATATGGGTTCATCCAACATGTCGAGGGGCTTTGCATGTGACTGGTTTAATCCAACACTTGAAACTAATAAAACACTATGAAAAGCTAAAGGTTCAACATGGGTTTCTGGTACTAAAAGGACAGAATAATAATAATAATAATAATAATAATAATAATAATAATAACCTTTATCATTTTCGGGATCATCCGGAACATGTTGTTTCTGAGAGTCCATCATCAGCTGAAGAAAATCCACTCGATTCTGACGGAAAGAAGAGAAAGTTCGATTTTCATTTCAGTGTGGAAAAGATTAAGGTCTCAGAAACGCCACCTGCTGATGTCATGAGGTAGTGCCCCCTAGCCCGCAGGGTGTGCCCTGTACACATTCAGCTAACCGTTTCAGAACCCACATTATGACCCCAGTCCATGCACCTTGATCAAGTCCATGATGAAGGCCATGAATTTAGGACAGATTTTCAAAGAGCTGTAATTACAATAATGTAACGTAGGGTAAACGAAATGGTCTCCACATCTGAGCGTGGTCCTTGGTCAAGCCCACTCGCTGGAGGCTTGGACATTTCGTCTCCTTTACCACCCTCACTTTCCGTATAGAAGATGTGCAAGGGAATCAAGCAGTCCTGATCCTGAACCGGCTTGCCTCTCGGTGGGTCCAAGGCCGGCGAACGTGGTGCTGCTTTCGCGAATCTCGTCCATTGCGTCATTCTGTGCCGACAAGACCCTGCACGTCCGAGCGCTTTCGCAACCGAGTCAGTCGGTGAGTCAAGCGGGGGCGTCACAAAGCCACGGTGGAGGTGGTGGCAAGAGGCGGAGCAGGATTTAACCGGATGAGTGCGCGCTGGAGCGGTGGAGCGTACGGTGAGTCCAAAGTCAAGGGGTAAAGGTCGTTCGGACATGGACTGAAGTGTGGTCATCAGGGACAGTTGGGGGAGAACAAGTGCCGCTCCAGGACAGTTACTGTCAGTTACACTGAAGCACATATCTCAGAGTAATCCGGACCGCTGCAGAAGCAATGAGGTGGAGGTATGGATAAAGATACTCAATGGAGGACCGCTGCCTTGGCATGGTCGCCTAGGTGAGCGGGTTTGATTTCCTAAGCCTGAAATGTCCAGTAAAACAAGGCCGCAGCACTGACCTTTGCATTATCAAACCATCACAGTTGAAAATGAAGAAAATATGAAATGATAACCGACTCGTACAGTATAGAACATGCTCTTCAAACCTTCTGCTTGCTGGTCTCCCGGCTGGATTTGATCTTTTGGAGAGACGCATAGAAGAAATCCGTGACAGAAGTAGGGAAAAAAGAAAATTCCATCTTTTCAAAGACTGGTCCAAGGAATGGGAAGAAGGCTGGAACGGCAAGAAACAAGCCATCACTTTCCAATAAATGAAATGTACAAACGTTGTAGTTGGAAGGTTCCTTTAACCTAAAAAAGGTTTTAAATGAGTGACTGACTGAACTGATTATGTCTGTATATGTTTCACATCCGGAACTCTCACTTTTAACTATGATTTACCAAACTCTGCAGTAAAAACAGCAGATGTTTCTTACTTACACGTTTAATTCACTGTTAAATGTCAAACCCTTTCAACGTCTTGTCTGACTTTATCTGACTCAAGCGAACTGTTTGAGCAGAGAAATAAACAACAACAACACTGTCACCAAACTGTACAAGTCACTATTTGATTGGCGCCATTGTTTTTATGTCAATGATATAACTTTTCCCAGCTGAGGGAGTAGCTTTGTCTTAAACTTGACTGTGTGAGCAGCTCCAACAATCCAAACTCTCCTGCGTTCGCTGTAGCAAAGTGGAGACGCGACTCTGAAACCTGTTGGTCGCTGGGCCAAGTCCTGACACTTTGAAACCAAGTGAAACTCAATGGCTGAAAGTGCATGTCAGGTTGTTAGTACGATTTCTACATCTTCAGCCAATTGTGACGACGTTGAGCAGGGTTTGTACACAATAAGATCACATTCTGATAATGATGGTTTCCTTTTCTTTCGTTGACATACCAAGAGCCAGGAACAGAGGGCTAAACAGGTCAAACTTGAGCATCTTCTTGATGTTGGTGACGAAGGGGTCCGAGGGGTTGTTGAGCGAGTCGATGTCCACGCTGAAGGCAGTGCTGGTCACCACGTCCATGGCATAGGGTCCAAAAAACCTGGCACACAGCACAGACTTGTGAATAAAAGTCTGTTTTGTTGTATTTAATGAGCAACACATGACGCTCCTGGTGTCACATGACAGGGGGAGTAAGTCTCTTACTCTTTCAACTCCAATGGTTCATCTTTGTCAGCTTTCTTTGTCATGCTGTTGACCAAAGTGGAAGAGTGGTGCTTCATGATGTCGAACATCTGCAACACAAGGACCAATGAGATGTGTGGGACCAGCAATAGTACTGGTGCACGCAGCATATTCCATATTTCATACTGGAACTGTAGACAAATGTGAGCAAAGAATGAAGAACCAGGTGAAGCTCCCACAGACGCAGAGCTGACTCTTACTGACCACGTGGCCTGTTCTGAGTCAGATCTATGTTAGTAGCGCTATGTCTAACCTCCTTGAGGCGTCCCGAGGTGAAGGATGGAGACAGAATACTGCGGATCCTCCTCCACTGATCGTCTTCAGCGATGGACACGGCATCGTACATCGGCCCATTCAGACGGAAGTTCTGGTGGAACAAAGACAGCGTATTACAGACCGAAGACCTGTCGATCCTCAGTGGAGCTTTGGGAACTGTCTACACCAGTGGTCTTTTATCCCCTGGCCCTTTGAGTACCACGGGTTGAAAACAGTCCCAGTGTTTCTGGTGTGAGCCCAGTTTAATCCTGATGTAGACTTAGTTTGGTCCAGTTTGGTCCTGGTCAAGGCCAGGTTTATATCCGGGTTTAGTCCGAATGACCTAACCGATATGGCGTGTGCAAATGTGACACGCCCTAAGACTTGGTGGTATTTTCAAGATATCAAATAATACATCATTTGAAGTTTACCCTGCGGTTTGTGAAGAGGGAGTAGCACTCTTTCACCAGGATGGTCTTGACCATGGCGGGGTCCGTCACGCACAGGACCGGCTGACGACCATCGAAAATCCTGCAAGGAAGAGCCACATTAGTATTAGACAGAAGAACGCCAGTGACGTTCAGGAGCAGTGGTTTGTGACAAAAGGGGAGTGGCACGCGTGTGTCTTTGTTTGTTTTGTTTAAATGCAAAACAATGAAAATAAAAACCAAATGAATAAAATGTTGATGTTGAAGACCGCTGACTTACCCCCACATTTTCCCATATTTTTGGAAGCATTCCATGTCGAAGCTCATGAATCCCTATGAAACAAAAAAACCCAGAGTGAACGTGTGACAACAGTGATGATGTTTGGTCAGATGTTGTTTACGCCACTGAAAAAAAGAGCGTGATTTGGGTCAAAGCCGTAAATGGCAGGAGAACAAAATGACGCAATCGGCGAAATACGTGATCACAAACCATTGATCATTTATCTACGTTTTGAGCCAGGTTATAATGTTGTTACGACTGGAAAATACGACCAAAAGTAAGTATTCTGAACAATAAATAGAAAATATTTGGAGCTTTAAACAAATGATGAGACAAGTATCAGCTTAGGAGGCAGAAACATCACTTACGATATGATTGAATACGTTTTTATTTGCCATAAGATCTTCCTTTCAGTGCCAGAAAATAATAGTAATTCAAAACAATAATACTCAAGTCGAAGTACAAAGTAGTGGTCCAAAAACAAAGTAATTGGTCTGAACTACTACAGAGAAGTACAGTTTTATTCAAAATGTGCTCAATTCACCAAATTGTAAAAGATAATTACACGAAAAGCTTTGATTATTGAAAGTGTTGTCCTTTGACTTGGCGAAACGTATTTGTGAAGGTATTTACAAATAAGGAAGTATAATAATCAAAGAAATGACCATTGTAATTTCAAGAAGAAGAATATCTAAATTATATGAATGCATTTCTAATCTGGACAGCCACTCTACTAAATATATTAAAAACAAATGGGAAAGAGGAGGTCATCTTGTTTTGACAGATGAAGAGCGGGAGAATGTGTGTACGTCTCAGTGGAGGAGCTCAAAATCACATGTTTGGAGGGAGTTTTGTTGGGGAAATGTGTCTTTGCCATCCCTCTGACCTTTAGAACTATGTACTTGGGGCCTCAAAACTCCTGCCACGGACACAATAAATGGATACCTTTGGAATGTACTTTTGGAGGCAGGAAATGACACAAACATCACTGGACCGACATAATAAACATCAGACAAATAGAAAAACTGACATTCAGACTTAATTTGGAAATGGGCAAATTTGCACTAAACGGGACTTGACCTTTGGACTTGTGCCATATTTTACTATTATGATTATTCTTCATTATTTCTATTTCTATAATTATTATTATTATTATTATTATTATTTTATCATTTGTCCTGCTCTCTGGTCCTGTTTCTTGTTTTTATTTGTTTACATATCAAAACTGGAAAGAAATAAAATAAATACATAAGAATAACAATAATAATAATAATAAAAATAATAATAAAAATGATAATAATAAAAAAAAAAAAAATAAAAAAAAAAAAAAATTAAAAAAAAATAATAATGAACATCAGCCAAATGGAAAAAAAATAACATTCAGACTTAATTTGGAAATGGACAAATTTGACCGACTTTGGATTTTATTATAATTTAAATATGCCATGATTTTGTCTCTTTGGATGTTTAGTTGAAGTTTATTATTTTTGCTCTCTGGTCATGTTCTGTTCTGTGTGTTGTGTATATTCTCTTTTGCACCAACCTTTCTATAGGCCAACATTGTTCCGAAAAACGGCACCGGCCTCGGACCCGGGATCCCCATTTTGCTGAACGTTCCATAGGGCCAGCAGACATATCTGTGGAGCGAGACAAATGAGACGCTGTTGCATAATGTCCACAACAAAAGCACAGACGCAGGTCCTGCAGGGCCACGCCTTTGTTCACCGTGAACGTACAAAGCCTGAGGACAAACCCTGAACCAGGCCAACACAAGTTCTTCTGCATTTCAAAGAAGAAGTTCCCGTTCGCCTGGACGTGGGCTCAGACGGTGGAGATGTTTGAAATCTGATTTTAGAGTGGGTCCAGGTCTCTGCCTGATGTCTTCACAGACCATGACCCACGTGTTTTTCTTTCTCGCATGTTCAACCACAACCACAACCGCGGATGAATGAGCTGGGCGCTGAGGGGGCAAGACTTTCATTTATTAATTTGACATAAAAAGGGGTCCGACAGCGTGTTAGCTGATGCCTTGGATTTGAGTATTTGTATTTATTTATTTGTATTTATTTGTATTTATTTGTATTTATTTAGATTTATTTCTATTTATTTGAACTTATTTTGATTTATTTGTATTCATTTTGATTTATTTGTATTATTTGTATTTATTTTAAATTATTTTGATTTATTTTGATTTATTTGTATTTATTTTGATTTATTTGTAATCATTTTGATTTATTTATATCTATTTGTATCGATTTGTATTGATTTGTATTGATTTTGATTTGTATTGATTTGTATTGATTTTGATTTGTATTGTTTTGTATTGATTTAGATTTATTTGTATTGATTTGTATTTGTTTGTATTTGTTTTGATTCATTTGTATTGATTTGTATTTGTTTGTATTTATTTGTATTTATTTGTATTTGTTTGTATTTGTTTGTATTTGTTTTGATTTGTTTGTATTGATTTGTATTGATTTTGATTTATTTGTATTTATTTTAATTTATTTGTAATCATTTTGATTTATTTATATCTATTTGTATTTATTTGTATTGATTTGTATTTGTTTTGATTTGTATTTATTTTGATTGATTTGTATTTATTTGTATTGACTTTGATTGATTTGTATTGATTGATTGATTGATTTTTGATATTGATTGATTTTGATTTATTTGTATTGATTTTGATTTGTTTGTATTGATTTGTATTTGTTTGTATTGATTTTGATTTGTTTGTATTGATTTGTATTGATTTGTATTTGTTTGTATTGATTTTGATTTGTTTGTGTTGATTTGTATTGATTTGTATTGATTTGTATTTGTTTGTATTGATTTGTATTGATTTGTATTTGTTTGTATTTGTTTTGATTTGTTTGTGTGTATTGTTCCAGATTTGAGCCGCCCTCTTCACCGTGTCCGGCCGCTCTGCTCCACGGTCTTCTCTTCGTGTTTGTTCAGCATTATTACTGCAAACGTAATCTGAGGCACTTGTGTTTTTTCATTGAAGCACTAGTTAATTATTATTACAAATCTGATTGTTTTTTAAAAATGTTTTCTTTAATTATTTGTTTCCAATTATTTCATGTCTTGTAAATATTTAAAGACAAATTTTGGACACTTTTTCTTAAACTTTAGTTTTTACCTTAATGTTGTCACTAAATAACATAAAGACTGTGACGCTCTTTCGGCCTTTATGTTATGAATGTTTATCCAAGTTATTCTAATATTAGCCTCTTTTACAACACTTATATTAAGGTTTACTATAAAGTACAAATAGGCTTAAGTGTAGTACTTCATCTTGATATTGATATTTTAAATGAGACACATTCAATTGTTGATTCTTTTTTGACATTTTGGTTTAATAATTCCACTGTCTCTGCAATAAAAAAGCCTCTGAATCGTGGCTCATGACGATTGCAATTATTAATGGGATATTTAAAGTCGACGAGTAATCGAGTAATTGTCTCAGGCAGCTCTGAAACACAGTAAAGACCACCGAACACACCACGCCCCGCACTTACGCGCCCCGCACTTACACGCCCCGCACTTACACGCCCCGCACTTACACGCCCCGCACTTACACGCCCCGCACTTACACGCCCGCACTTACACGTCCCGCACTCCCGCACTTACACACCCGCACTTACCACACGCCCGCACTTACACGCACACGTCCCGCACTTACACGCACACGGCCCGCACTTACACGCACACGGCCCGCACTTACACGCACACGGCCCGCACTTACACGCACACGGCCCGCACTTACACGCACACGGCACTCCCGCACTTACACACAC
Source organism: Chaenogobius annularis (assembly GCA_015082035.1). Lineage (NCBI taxonomy): Eukaryota > Metazoa > Chordata > Actinopteri > Gobiiformes > Gobiidae > Chaenogobius > Chaenogobius annularis. The sequence continues at coordinate 512,389 of BJKM01000358.1, forward strand.
ACGTCCCGCACTTACACGCCCCGCACTCACACGTCCCGCACTCACACGCATCGCACTTACACGTCCCGCACTCACACGTCCCGCACTCCACACGTCCCGCACTCACACGTCCCGCACTCACACGTCCCGCACTCACACGTCCCGCACTCACACGTCCGCCCCGCACTTACACACACACGTCCCGCCACTTACACACACGTCCCGCACTTACACGTCCCGCACTTACACGCACACGTCCCGCACTATCACGTACACGCACGTACACGTCCCGCACTTACGCGCCCCGCACTTACACGCCCCGCACTTTACACGCCCCGCACTTACACGCCCCGCACTTACACGCCCCGCACTTACACGTCCCGCACTTACACGTCCCGCACTTACACATCCCGCACTTACACGCACACGGCCCGCACTTACACGCACACGTCCCGCACTTACACGCACACGCCCGCACTTACACGCACACGGCCCGCACTTACACGCACACGGCCCGCACTTACACGCCACACGGCCCGCACTTACACGCACACGGCCCGCACTTACACGCCACACGTCCCGCACTTACACACACACGTCCCGCACTTACACGCCCCGCACTCACACGTCCCGCACTCACACGCATCGCACCACTTACACGTCCCGCACTCACACGTCCCGCACTCACACGTCCCGCACTCACACGTCCCGCACTCACACGTCCGCACTCACACGTCCCGCCCCGCACTTACACACACACGTCCCGCACTTACACACACGTCCCGCACTTACACGTCCCGCACTTACACGCACACGTCCCGCACTATCACGTACACGCACGTACACGTCCCGCACTTACACGTCCCGCACTTACAAGCACACGTCCCGAACTTAAACGTACACGTCCCGCACTAACACGTACACGCACGTACACGTCCCGCACTTACACGTCCCGCACTTAAACGTACACGTCCCGCACTAACACGTACACGCACGTACACGTCCCGCACTTACACGCACGTCCCGCACTAACACGTACACGCACGTACACGTCCCGCACTAACACGTACACGCACGTACACGTCCCGCACTTACACGTGCACGCACGTACACGTCCCGCACTTACACGGTGAGGAGCGTGACGAGGGTGACCAGGAGAGTCCAGGTCTCCACGGAGAAGCAGAGGAAGTCCATCCCGGCCTCGGTCCCGCGGCTGTCGGTAAGCGTGTGATGAAGACCCGGGGCGCGGGGCTGTTGTGTGAGGAGGAGCGCGTGCAGGAGTGAGCCAATAGAACGGAAGGGACTGGGTTAAAGGGTCACAAACAACAGGAGGCGGAGGGAAAAGAGAAACACGAGCCAAGCCTGAGCGTTTAAAGGAGAAGGATCGTGTTTAAAGGTGAAAGGAGATGGTCTGAAGTGCCCCCTGCCCACCGTGGTTTAAAGGGGCACCATGGAACTGTGTTGGGAGGATTTGCCTGCTTCAGAGTTGCTCATTTATAGCGATTTTTTTATTTATTTGTCATTTTTTTGGGGAAAGTTGCTTAAAAATGTGACGTGGGTTGATGGATTGGGGGGTTTTAGGGGTCGTTCCAGGCCAGCGTTGGGTCATAGAAGTGGGCTGCCGAAATGATTTGCACACTATTTCTAAACGTGTATTATGTGAGAAGCTCAAGAAGCAGTCGGCTATTTTTCGAGTAAAGTATGTGAACACTTTGGGAATACTTGGATTTCCGCATGAACTGGTCACGAAATGCGTTCTTGTCTTCGTCTCACCACAGTCTGCTTCAACGAATACTGCACAAACATGACATTTGTCCATGTTTTTATTGAACACAACATGTAAACAGTCACAGCACAGGGTGGAAAAAGGCGAAGAATGACTTCTCCAAGCGCTAAATGGAGCCAGGAGCCGGCCAATCTGGAGTCCGATCAGTGCGATGAGATCGGACGTGCTGGTTAAAGCCGCCCTGCCGCCCCCCTAGAGAAAAACACTCGCCCCCCTAGCGAAAAACACTCACCGCTTTTGAGTTTGCCGTGAACAACCTCACACAAAAGACTCTCTCAGAATCACCACGATCAAGAATTGTTGACTTGCACGAAGCTGGAAAGGATGACAAAAGTATCTGTCGACGTTCATGTGTTGCTAATCTTCTTAGAGCTCAGTGAGGTGAAGCTAAAGACGCATGCTAATGTTCCTGTTGACAGATCTACAAACATTAAACAAGAATACAGTTTATGGGAGAAACATAACGCTTGAAGTAAACCAAAGAGCGCCCGGATGTCAGACAGAAAGGCACAGCACGCCAACGTCAACCCCTCCTCCCGACTGTGGAGCGTGGTGGCGGGGCATCATGGTTTGGGGGCTGCTTCGCTGGGAGATGAAAACGGTGTCCAGACTGATGTCGATCTGTGTTAAAAAAAATATACAAAGATATCGTAGAATGTGAGACCGCTGTGCGCCGTCTGCATCTCATCATAGAACGTTTGATTCGCCGCTGTTAGCATGCTAATGTTTGCTAGCGTCACTGTGAACGTAAGTAAACTCTGCTCTGGGCGCACTTATAAACTCATAGCTTATACGCTTCAGAGAGTAAAAATCATATTATTTTATATATATTTTAAATATATATATATTTTTTTCCTTTCTTAAAGTAAATTAAATTATATTAATATTTTTTTTGAATTTATTTTATTTTATTATTTATCAACCTTTTAAATATTTTTAAAAAAGAGATATTTAAGAACAAATTAAAACCGAGCTACATTATAAAAGCACAATTTTCTTAGGATTTCTTTGTTTTGTTTTTTTATGATCTAATATTTGGAGTTTGAGAACGTTATCGCCGCCCCCACAGATTACACAACCAGAGACAAGCGGACGATATCAGACATTACATGATTAGAGAGATAAGCAGCTATCTTTGGCCCTAACGACGGGTTTGTCAGTGTGGCTGAAGGGCAGACCAGGACCTCTGCTCTTCTGGTGATGCAGGAAATTGCACAAGACTGGACCAAAGGGGAAAGTTAGTGCCCTGCTGAACCACTGTAAACAGGACCTCGTGACTCTTACTCAGGTGGTAGAACTGCATTTACTGGATTTACTCCAGTCACGTTATGTTGTTGTAATAAAATGAACCGAACATTTGTGTTTCTCGCACTTTTATCATTGTAATACCAGTCTTGCCCTAAAAAATTACATTAATCAACTAATTAAGTTATAAATAAATATAAATAAATCAGATGTTACGTCCTGAAACTTATTAACTCTTACTTGAGTACTAGTTTTTCCAAATACTTTTACCCTTACTTAGGAACTTTAACTTAACGTTTATTTAATCTTGGTAACAAAAACCTTGTACATTTCATTTGGTGTCTGGTTTAATACATCAGAAGGAGAAGGTGCTGAACCATGGATCTATTATAACGATGTCGTAGAGGCTGGAGTGACATATTTGTGACACAAAAGAAATAATATATAGGTTGTGCCTCAATGTTAGTTAAGGGTGCGAATATGGCCCTGAATGTTCTGTAAAATGTATGGTAAAGACAGAAAATGACCGTATTTTGACCGTGGCCCTGCCGTGACTGGGGCTGCAGCAATGAATCGACTAATTGTGAATCGACTATCAAAAAAAAATCTTATTTTTAAAATTGTTATCTGGACTACAGACTTTAAAACACATACAAAAAATCCTGTTATGACAAAAACACCCAAATTATTAAATCAAAATGTCAAAAATAATGTAAACGAATGTCTTATTGTTGTTCATTCTCTATCTAGAACCCTTCAGGCAATAAAAGATATAATCGCTCGACAAGCTGACTAATAATGAATAATATATAATAAATAATAATCGCTGACTACCAACTAAAATAATGGTTAGTGACAGGAAGCCGTGATCGTGCGTTTCCCCCGCGCATTTATTGATTCGTCACGTATGTTTAAATTTGTTGTTGTTGTTGTTGTTACTTTTAATCGCGGTCGGCAGCCAACTGAAAAGGTGCATTTACCGCTAACTACTGTAGTTGTACGTCTTCAAAGTACGTGTTTTACGCTATGAAAAAGAGGAAAGGAAAGAGAGAGCATACAATATACCTGTCATATAATACGTCCATGTTTTTAAAAGCGATAAGTGAGGACGAGGCCGTTCAAAGCAGGAAATGGTGCGAGACGTGAAGGAAAAGGAGGAAAAGGAGGAGAAGGAGGAAGAGGAGAAAGAGGCGGAAAAGTAGGAAAAGTAGTGCGTCGCGACGACACAACAGCGGAAGCGCACGCCGGCGCGGACATGGCGCACCTGCTCTTCTTTTCCGCAGAAACGTGGATTCTTCTCGTAACTTTCATCTGCCTCTTCGTCGTGTACGTAAAAAAAACACTCCGGATTCATCGTTGCTGTTTAGTTAAGTTACGTTTGTGCGTAACGTCGTGTGTGACCGTGTGTGTGACGCTCTGCCGTGTGTCGCACGTGCGCAGGTACGGCTCCTGGACGCACGGAGTGTTCGAGAAGATGGGGGTCCCCGGGCCCACGCCGGTCTTATACATGGGAACCGTCACGAAAACCAACAAGGTCGTTTTTTTCCTCTAAAATGAAGCGTCCAACCGTGCGCATGCTCAGACCAGTCTTGTCCTGGAAAGTTCCAAACATTCAAAATGCTGGAATTGAAGCGGGAAAAGCAGTGCGACCACATTTTCAAAAGTAAAAACTGGCACACACAGTTGGGATGGAGGGAATAACATTGTAAAAAGTGGTCTTAAAAAGGTACATTGTTCTGCACTGTCGATTCATGGCCCAGTTTGTAGTCTGAGAATTCTATCAAGTATCAAAGAGTGTCGTTTTTGTGCCATTCTAAAACCAGATTTTCTGTTTTTGGCCAAAGAAACGACAACATATTCCCGTCTTTACTGTTGGCGGGATCAAAGTGGCCAACAACCGGGACAAGCCTGGTATAAAACTGGGACAAGTCAATTGGTTTGTTTACATTTGCTGGGACGTGGGACACACAAAACTGGGCCTGTCCCGGGTTCAAGGGGGCGTCTGGTCACCCTAGAAGTGGATTTCAATAGAGAAACGGCCTTAAACGTCCACATTAGACGACACTTTTCAGTAAAACGAAGCGAAAAAGATTAGATTTAAGATTTAACCAAATATTTTGCCTGTTTTTTTCTCCAATTTGGCAATTTTGGTGTCGTTTATAATGTCACTATGACATTATGACATAGGCAGAGTTGATTCTACAAATGATTGTAAACGAGGACAGCAAAGTCCATTTAAATCATACAATATTTATGATTTGACAAACAATTACACCTGACAACACCTTTTATTTTGTTAAAAGATTGTTTATAAAAAGGTGTAAGTTGCAAAGTTTCTCTGCATTTTTTTATGGTTTTTCTGGCAAATAAACCACTCAGATACATCTAAAGACTGTGATTTTACAGTATTATACAGTATTTTACAGTATTTAGTTATTGAATTGAAGATTATGAAAGGAAAAAAAGAAAAAAGGAGAAAGACACAACCCTGATTTTTTATTTTCAATGGACAAATACTCTACAGACTTTACCACAATTAATACTATTCGTGACGCTCAAACACAATTTTGAGTCTAGACATGTGTATTTTTTCCATCTCTTGTAATAGAAAAACAAACTAACATTTCTGCCCTAAACATTCAAAATAGTTGCTTATCTTTTGTGTGTTAAAGACATAAAACCACATTCCCTGTCCCTCTGTTGGTGGTCCCTCACACTTGGTGGTACGTCCTAACCAGAGCGTCGTGTCCCCCCCCCCCCCCCCAGTGGTCCCCAGGTGTACTTCCTCGGCGACCAGGAGTGTGCGCTTCGGTACGGCAGACTTTGGGGGTGAGCGCGCACACACACACTGCAAAACAACAAAACGAACTAACTAAAACACAGAATCAGCTTCGTCCATCTTCTATTTGCACTTTTTTTTGGAATCTGACGAATAAAGTTCCATATTTTGAAGCTATTTCCCACTTCTGTTGTGTCCCTAATGCCTCCCGCTGCTCGTAATCGCAACCAATTAATTATTTTGATGATCGTGACCAATTTAGTAATAGAATAATCGAAAAAGACACAGAAAAAAGGTAGAATTAAGTGTTTTTTTCTGTAAATATGCACCAAGAAGACGTCCTCGCATCGCTTTAGCTTAATCTGTGTCAAATTTAGTAGAAATCTCTTTATTTCTACTAAATCATCAATAATTGTGTATTTTGTATGTGTCGTAGAGTCTGTATAGTCCAGGTTATCAAAACACTACTACGATTGTGCTATCAGTCTGGTCACTGTCGTCACCTCGCTGAGTTCAGATGGGCGTGACTGACAGGCAGATTAGCCAATCGGGGACAAGCATGGTCCGAGACAAATATGGCTGCTTACGAGGAAAAAAGAAAGGCAAAAGGCAAGGCAAGTTTATCTGTAGAGCACAATTCGTACTCAAGGCAATTCAAAGTGCTTCACACAACGGGAAAAAAATCATTAAAATCACAACGACGTGACAGAAATCACAAAACCTTCATTTCTGTTCATGCAATTTAACAATTTTGCTGAGATGAATCATACATTTTGTCCGTGCTTAGTGATCCGCCAGATGGAAAAGCAAGTCTTTTGGACCATTTCCCTTATTTATTTGACATTGCCAGTGTGAAAGGTGTCTCCGGGATGGGCACATCGCTTTTACATTGATTCTTTCCCATATTTGACCGTCCCTGGACATCACAGGGCCCGAAAAACATCAACAAACAAATCTCGACTGCACGGTACGTTTTGAGTTCGTCTTCAGTGACCAGACTCACTGAAGACGTGTGCGTTCTGGATTGATTAGCCCTAAGTGTAACAATCAATAAAGTGTAAAATAATGCTCAGTAAATGACTTTGAACTCTTCTGAACGTGTCTGTCTCAATGTGTGCAGAGTGTACGAGCTGCGTCAGCCTATGCTCGCGGTGATGGACCCGGACATGCTGAGGACCATCCTGGTGAAGGACTGCTTCGCCAACTTCACCAACCACCGGGTGAGCGCCTCCCAGAGTCCGGACGGGGCAAAGCTTTTAACCCTCTCTGACAGGTTCCCCTTCTCGTTCACCCTCACGGAGACGAAGTTGTGATTCGTGCACATTTAAAGGGCCTATGACGGTCTACAACGCAATTAAGATCATTATATTTAAAATTTAGCCATTTTTGGAAAAAAAAATGATCCCGATTTGGCATTTTTTTTAGGTTTATAATTTTACTTCCTGATTGTAAATTCATGACATCACATTAGGAAGTTCCATAGCTGTTTCCTAGCAACCGTGTCAGCATTTTGTCCAGGATCGTGTCCTGAATCTTAAATAAATGAACCTAACCCTAATTTCACCCTGACTGTGAAATAATGTTGTCTAAAACAGACATTTGACACATTTTTTTAGAAAAGTCTCAATCGTATCCAAATGAACGATTCCTAAACATAAACTTAATCCTAATCTAAATCATCACTTTATCATTCCCCTGATTGTGGGAAATGTACTGTCAAAAATAAGAACGTCGCAATAGAAAAGAAACGCCACGATTTAACGATTCTTCCCGATTATTGAGACTGTGAGCGACAGTGAAATTTCAACAGTGAAACCTTGAATTGACATGTGACCGACTTTATGAAATGTAATGTTCTGAAAGACAAAATTAAAAAAATAAAATACAGTTATACAGATTAAAGTCTATTTTTATGGACTATAGATTGATAATAATAATAAAAATAATAATAGTAGTAGTAGTAGTAGTAGTAGTAGTAGTAGTAGTAGTAGTAGTAGTAGTAGTAGTAGTAGTAGTAGTAGTAGTAGTATTAGTAATAATAATGATAATGATGATGATAGTAGTAGTAATAATGATGATAATAATAGTAGTAGTAGTAGTATTAGTAATGATAATGATAATGATGATAATGATGATGATGATGATGATGATGATGATAATAATAATATAGTCCTTTTCAAGATACACAAAAAAATAAGTATAAAGTAGGATAAAGTTATTGAAAAGCAGTATTACAAATATTGAACCAAAACAACTTAATTTTGCTTCTAAAATTGTCCCGATTATGATTTTTTTTCCGTTCCTTCGACCCGATCATCTCGACATCGACCCGTAAGAAAGAGTCTAAAGAGAGTGCGTTTGTTTGCAGAAGCTGGGCCTGATCGGAGACCTGCAGGACGCCATGACGCTGTATGACGACGACAAGTGGAGACGCCTGAGGAACATCGTCTCTCCGGCCTACACCTCAGGACACGTCAAAGAGGCCAGTCCCCCCCGTGTTGCGCACCCTTGAAGGGGCTCTACCGCAGCTCTGTCATGTGGTACGGCGCCGTATCACGTGAACCAGATCGGTTTGGCTCCTTTTTTAACTGAACGTACTCGACATTTTTGGTGCAGCGGAACCAGCCTCAGATCTGCTTTCTCAGTACGAGCGCTTCAGTTTTGCACACGCACAGAACTTTTAAACATGTGCTGAAACCATGGTTACGCGAGAATCAAACGTGTTAAAACATGTAGACTTCCTCCGCTGCTCTTGTGCTGCGTCTCAGGATTGTCCCGTGTTGTTGTTGTCTGTTGTTGTGCTCTTGCAAATTTCTGTACGTTTCACCCAGTAATCTGGTTTTATGTGGACTCCGGATCTCTCATATTCTTTCTACCTAATCCTAATGTACTGTAAATAATGTAAATGGATGTTTTGTTCACTGCTGGCATGTCACACCTTGCCTCGGGACGACAGGAAACGAGCTAAACTACAGCTTATACTGACATATTTACAGAAATGTTAATGAATGTGCACTGTCCCAGTTCAAATAAACTAATAATGATGATGAATAATAATAATAATAATAATAATAATAATAATAATAATAGCAATAATAATAACGATAATATAAATAATAATAATAGCAATAATAATAATGATAATATAAATAATAATAATAGCAATAATAATAAAGATAATATAAATAATCACGAGTAATAAAAATAACGAGTAATAACAACAACAACAATAACAATAATGGCAATAATAATAACAATAATATAAATAAGTAATGAAAATAATAACAAGAGTATTGACAATAATAACAACAACAAAAATAATAACAATAGTAATAATAGTAATAATGATAATAATAATGATAATGATAATAACAGCAATAACAATGGCCAATCCCAGGGCTGTTAATTTCAAGTGAAACCAAAAACTCCCTTTATCAGGAGGTCCCGCCCTGTGGGCAGGGCTCTCACAGAGGAGGATATAAACCTGAGTTCTCAGACTTGTTTCACAGATTGAGAATGACTCTGAGAGTCGAAACGTTTTGTTTTTTCTAAAACAGAGTCCAGATGAAACAACTGAATCTTTTTCTACATTTCTAACACACACAGCTCTACACAGACTTTGAAGGCACGAGTCGTCCTCTGAATCTGAAGACCACATTAGTGCCACGCTGTTAAGAGAGACCGCCGAGCATTCCCCCCACACACCCGCTGACGTACTCGGCACAGAACCAGCCGACCGCGCAGTATTGATGGTCCTTTACGGGTTCTGACAGTTCATTTACTGGTATTATTTTCTTGCAGATGTTCCAACTCATGAAATACCACTCGTCCAAAATGGTGAAGAGCCTGAAGGAGAGAGCTGAGAGAAGTGAAGTGGTCAGTGTCAAAGGGTAAGTGTCGGCTCGGCTCGGCTCGGCTCGGGTCTGGTCGGGTCGGCTCGGGTCTGGTCGTCTCGGGTCAGAAGAGCAGTGAGCGTGGTCAGGCACTGAAGAGAAAAACGGCTCAGTATCATTAAGACTAAATGAATACTTTAAACATTTGACATATTTACTTCTTCATCCTGTTACGATTGTCTCCTGAAATTCGTGGCGAGTTTTGTCGTTTCAAATGGCGAAATCTCCCTGTATTTATTGAAATGGTGAGACTATTTTTACTTTTATCATGTTTTTAACCAAACGCATTTAACAATTGAATAAAAGCACCATGAGGCCGCCCCGTCTCTCCTGGCAGAACAAAACAGGAAGTGATGCGCCTGACTTTGTACCAACTTTATCGACAACCAAATAAAAAAACAATACAAAACTAATAAAGAACAGAGACAGAACTTGACGCTCGCATTGAACTGAGGCTGTTTAAAAGTCAAGAAATAATTACAAGTAAACATGTCATTCCCAACACGCCTTCAGTCCTTGTGTTCACAAATAAGATATGGGAAAAGATTATATTATCAATTTATTAGAGTGACTTAATGTTTAATTAAATGTCTATTTCTTCTCTTCCGCGTGCAGACAAAATGCTGATTAAGGTTGTTTTTTTGTTTTGGGAAAAGTGGATCTTATACGTTTGTAATTTACTGGGTGCAACTAAGTGTTCCCCTTGCCAATACCGCGTTTTAAACTTTTAAAGCAGTTTGACAATCCAACAAGCATCTCGCCGCCACCTGCCCGAAGAGAAGAGCTAACCTGACGACGAAACATTCAAAAGTACCAAATACCGAAGGTTTACCCGTAGCCACACACAACAACAAGCTCGTCGAAGCCACGCGTACTCGTCGACCGCCGCGCGCTTGCGTCCGTACAGCCGGTGGCCCCTGACCCTGACCCGCCGAGCGCTGTGTTGGCTCCAGAGTGTTCGGGTCCTACAGCATGGACGTGATGGGCAGCTGCATCCTCAGCGTGGACATGGACGTGACCAACACCCCCTCAGAGGAGCTCATGCACCACGCCACAAACCTCTTCAAAGTCCCCATCCCCCTCTTCATGCTGATAGGTGAATATGAACTGTGAGGAGCACTTTTGGGTCTGTCCTCCTCGTGTGTGTGTGTGTGTGTGTGGGGTCAGTTTATTGTGTATTGTTTTGTTTGTTTTCCAGGTTTTTTCCCGTTCCTCGTCCCGTTCCTGGACTGGCTGGGCGTTGCTTTTTTCTCCAAGAAGTCCTTTGCCTTCTTCAGAAACATCGTGGCGAAAATCAGACAGGATCGAAACAACAGTTCAGATGAGGTCAGAACGTAGCGTGTTTTACGGTAACATAAGCTCAACTCAATGTGAATGAACTGTTTTTTGTGACGGATCTATTTTCAGAACCATGCGGACCTGTTGCAGTACCTCACCCGTGTTCAGTCCAGTAACAAGCTCAAGGGAGAGACTTATGAACAAGGTGCTTTCCGCTGTCAAAACATGTACAGGAGTTCACATATATTTCATTAAGAGTGTTCTGACCGGTTCTCCCTAGAAATCAGACTATAATCGGAGACTCGGAGTACTCTGCGCGGAATGTAAATGGAGTGACTGGCATGGAAGTATAATGAGACCTGGACGATGAATCAAAGATGGCGGCCAGAGCGGCGCTAGCGCAAAGTGATGCTAGGCTAAACATTACAATGCTAACTTTTGGACGCTCTGAGGAGTTAAAAATGCAAAACAAAATCCACGTTGTCAAAATCAAATAGAGAATCTTTGTCTGTTCATACTATAGATGGATGCCAGAGGGGGGAGTTGTTTGGTGTGGGGGAAAACTCTCAGTTTATTCAATAAACACACCACTTTTTCCCTCTTTTAAGACGTTTCTGGCAAATTGTCGGTATTTTTTGGCACAACTATTCAACTCAGTCACACTTGAGTGTTAATGGGGATTGTTGACATGGCATCATCTCAGAAAAGTAAACAGATTGTGCTGCTGGCGTTAAAATAAAGCAAGCGGCGTTAGCATCGCGGTAGCATTTAGCCCGCAGCTACCGTTTCTTGGATATTTACACAAATCTGGGCTTTAAGATCTTCATGTCTTGCCGTCTGCCTTTGGAACACACAATTCATAAAGTGTGTGTTTGCGTCTCAAGTTGTTGGACAGCGCGTGACAAAGCAGCTTTTCTACATTGAAATGAATATATTGCTACCGCCACAAATGTCCGTTAGTGAGCGTTAGTTCCGTGCCGACTGTATCTCTCCACGGTGGTTAATAGATTTAAGACTTCTATTGACACCAAAGTCTTAAACCTACCAGCCGAATTGTCTAAACTAGACAAAAGAACTCAAATTAAAAAAATGAAACATAGTACAAGTCCATTTATTTATTTATTTTTCCAATTATTCAAATGTATTTTTTACAACATAGAAAACAAAAACAACAGAACAACAACAACAACAAAAACATAATATAAATAAGGTTTTCTTTTTTTAAATATTTTTTTTTATTATAATTATTTTTAGAACATAGAACAACAACAAAAGATAATAATAAAAACATATTTTCTTTGTAATTTGTTCTTTTTTTTTAAACATAAAAACAACAAAACATCTATTACTATTAAAACATTATTATTATTATTATTTATTTTTAAACAAAATAAAAACAACAGAACAACAACAAAAAACATAATAAAATAAACTTTATTTATTATTATTATTTTTAGAACATAGAACAACAAAACAACAACAACAAAACATAATAATAAGAATAAACTTTATTTTATTATTATTTTTTTTTTTTTTTGAACATAGAACAAAAACAACAACACAAAAACACAACGAACGAGCAGGACCAGGGAGAACATAAGGCAAATAAAGAAGACAAGATTATTCTAAACTTTTCAACAGAATTCAGAAGTCATTTGCGCACGGGACCATGTGCGAGTACCATGTGCGAGTACCATGAACGTGTGCTTGTCCGTCCAGTGCTGAGCGACCACGAGCTCCTGTGTCAGCTGGTCATGTTTGTGGTGGGCGGCTTCGACACCAGCGCCTCGACCCTGGCCTTTTTGGCCTACAACCTGGCCCAAAACCCGGACGCGATGAGCCGCCTGCAGGAGGAGGTCGACGCCACGTTCCCAAACAACGTAAACAAACACGATTTCACAGTTTGACCGAAATATTGTGTTTTCAAAGCGAATGCGAGGAGAAAAACAGGGATGAATCGAGGTTAAAATCAGACAAACAGGTCTAAACTGTGAGTAAAGCTATAGATTAAGCTAAAACAGGACTTAACCAGGTCTTTAAAGGTGAACTATGACGTAACGTGTCTCCATGGTGATGCTATTGCTCTGCCTGGAATGTTGCACAATATGGCGTGAAATTAATCAACCTCGCATTTATTGAATTACTTATTGCGAGTGGTCTCTCCTCTCCACAGATCTCTCCTGGTGACATCGTCGCTTACTTGTCTCCATGGCGATTGATCGGTTTAAAGGCGCGGCACCCGAGTTTTACCACCTTTTAAAACATGTCAAAAACAGAACACACTTTCCTACTGCATCCTAATCATCACAGTGTGTCACGGTACGCTAACAACAACTAGCATGCTAACAGCGCGCCAGTGTTACTTCCTGTTACGCGGCCAATAAAAACGCTTTAGATGCAGACATTTTGTACCATAAGAGAAAGCAAGAGCTGAAGGAACATTTTACGATCCATAAACGTATTCTACACATTCCAAGCTTTTAGTCACTTTATCTTTTATACTTTAACTTCGCTTTTATACAATCCGACTCATATTCGCGTTGTTGGATGCGTACGGTTATGAAAGAATGCGCCTGTAGACGCGCCACGACAGAGCTTCTCTCCATATTTCGGATCAATTAAACGCAACAAAAAGCGTGAGGCCAGGTAAAGTTCAGTGAGGGGTCAGAGGCCGCTTATCGGCCCCGGAGAGCTGGGGCGGGGGCTCCACTGGGACCTTGGGACCTAATTTGTCTAAATTACAACAGCTTTACAGGAATTTCTGTTTTTTTCTGGGGAAGGAACTACATCAGACTTTCAGGACCAAATGTTGTTAGAAATCAAAGCTAAAGGTCTAAAGTAGGACTGTACCAAGCCAGGCCTAAATGTGGCGTTACCCCAGGACTGCCCTTTGTGGTGCAGGCTCCAGTCGAGTACGAGGCCCTGATGCAGATGGAGTACTTGGACTGCGTGCTGAACGAGAGTCTGAGGTAAGCGCAGGGTCCGGTGCCCATTACGCCGGGGCCTACTCTCCGTGCACATAGACATGACGGGCAACAGCCTCAGAAATCCACGCAACCGAAGAAAGAACTCGAACCCGCTGTCCGTAAACGATGTGACATAACGGCGTCGCCCGCGAAACGCGAAGCATCCTGACGACGGCAATCTGAAGATGGCTTGACCGTTCCAACAGAAATGGGCCAAAACATCGCTCTTTAAATGCGTCACGCGAGGTATCAAAGACGTATGATGCGTTCTTTGTGTTGCTGTTGCCCTTTGAACCTGCTCTTGAGAACCTTTACGTCGGCATCCCATGTAGAACTCAAAGGAATGCATGTATCGTAGGGCCTAGTCGATTAATCGGCCGATGGCGGTGTCTGAGGGAGTTCGCTGAAAATGTGGGAGTGAATCGTGAGTTTAATCTTACTTTTTTACATATAATTAGACAGTTTTCTTGTATAAATAGGTATTTTTCTTTGTGGTCGTCGTCCTGCGAGTGCCGTTTGGTGAAAACAGAGGTGCGTGATTGTTTGGAGAGCTTCCACACGCTCTAGATTGTGATTTCCGTAGCTTAGCGATCTCATGTTTCTTTGGCAAATGTTTATTTTTTCCCCCAATATATTATCTCACGGTCGGGTTAAGGTTCGGTGTTAGGATTAGGAACGGTTCGGGCTTTGGAACACCGAATGCCAGTCCCGCCCTTTTTCGGCCGACCAATCGATTGACAGCGGCACACTTTACTCAACCGAGTACAGTCCCGACACATTACTTTCTACCGGTTCTGGTCGTTTGCTGCCAGTAGATGAAATCCTGATGAACGGAGGGGATTACCGTGGCGGAAACAAACAAAAGCTAGCTTGCTCCGACATGCTAATGCGAGCGCACGGTTACGACGAACGGCAGAAATGCTCAGAACAAGTCTAGGTATGAGTGGCCTTAAAAACAGCACCTTTTAGAACTAGATTTGAGAGAAAAACTGTGCCATTTGTATCAACGCATCTCTTTCTCTCGTTGTACGTCTTTAAGTTCAGTAAATCGCCGTTGCTTGTGCTGTGCTTTTTTCCTCCCAAGGCTGTACCCGCCCATCGCTCGCACGGACCGCGTTGCCAAGGAAACGGTCAGCATTAAGGGAATCACCATCCCTAAAAACATGGTCGTGATGGTGCCCTTCTACGCCCTGCACCGCGACCCGGAGCTGTGGCCCAAGCCCCAAGAGTTCCGGCCTGAGAGGTACCCGAGAGTTGGATTGGTGGAGTTTAAAGGCGTCGGATTCGTTGCGGATTTGTTGAGTTCATGGTTCACGTCTCTGTCATTACTGAACCGATCCACAAGATGTTCAGTGTCTTCTCTGTCTGAGCAAAGACTGATTAAACGGGTCAACTTGTGTTGATTTTGTACATATTTTTAGTAAATCTCCCATCGAGTTTCAGCTTCCAGTTTACAGTCGACTCTTTGAGGACTTTTCACCATTCAAAAGAAACAATATTTGGTTTGGAATTGTTAATTGCCACTCTGAAACTCATAGATTGGCTCTCCGGAGTCCAACGTAAAGGTCAGGAGGTTTATAACATAGTAAAAACTCTCTTGTTATTAATTTAGTAAAAAGTAGTATGTAGGAGGTATGTTTTTTGCGCGTCAATACGTTGAATATACTCTTAACGTTAATTCATTTCAGATTTAGTAAAGAAAACAAGGAGAAGATCCATCCTTACTCGTACATGCCGTTTGGAGTGGGCCCCCGGAACTGTGTGGGCATGCGCTTCGCCCAGGCCGTGGTCAAACTGGCCCTGGTGGACGTTCTGCGCCGCTACAGCTTCTGCGTCTGTGAAGAGACGGAGGTGACGTGCTCTTCGCTCGCGACACTTTTTCAACACATATTATGTTTCTTTCCTTAGTTTTAAAATGTTTTATAAACTTGTGTTATGAACAGTAAATTTGGCCCAATTTTGATTCCACAATGAGAATGTTTTTGTACATTCAAAAACAAAACATATAACGTCATTCTAAAACTATTCAGGAACGGTCCAATTTGTCCATCCGTCCATCTTCCACTTATCTGGGGCCGGGTCGCAGCAGTCTATGTAGGGACTCCAGACTTCCCCCTCCCTAGGCACTTCCTCCAGCTCCACCGGGGCGGATCCGGAGGCGGTCCCAGGCCAGCCGAGAGACATAGTCCCACTAGCGTGTCCTGGGCCTCTTCCCGGTGGGACACCCTCAGACCCCTGACTGTGCCTAGAAGTTCTGTCCATAAAAACAATGAACAGAACCGGGGACAAAGGGCCGCCTTGAGGAATCCACTGCGCTGGGAACAGGACTTACTGCCAGCAATGATCACAGCAAAGGGTCCCGGACCAAATACTCCCCCTAAAGGACACCACGATTGGTCGAACGTTTTCTCCCCCTACTGTCCTACTTATGCAATTTCTTCAAACAAGTGTCTAATTCTGATGCTAGTTTTAATAGCAATAGTTTTAACAACACTTTGAGGTTTTACTGGGGGAAAAAACACGCCCACAATAGTTTTGCATTATATTTCCTTCATGAACCAAAGTGCATTATGCTCCTCTTTAGGTTCTCCTACAGGAACATTGTGGTGTAAAGGTTGTTCTCATGCATTTGTTTGTCTTTTTCCCGCAGATCCCCCTGGAGATGAACCCTCAAGGCCTAATGGGAACTGTGCGACCAATCAGATTACGGATCCAGCAGCGCTCTGCCATATAAGACAATGACCACATTCACTTCCTCTACCTCAAACCTCCCTGTGAATATTCTCTGAACTCAAGTCAAATATTTCACAAAGAAGAAATATTAACAGTAGTAATATTTTACTATTTTATTATTTCCATGCTTTTGTTGTTGATAAATAAAAAATAATCCCTCAATTACTACTATGTATTATATGACATACAATAAAGTATAAATGAGCACTGCTGAGACGGTAATTACTGAGCTCTTTTATCTTATCAGCGCAAAGGTAAACAGACACTTGCGGCTGCTTTTTTTAAGGCACTTCCAGGAGCCGTGACGCTGCCCGAGGACTTGGGACTCGGACTTGGAGATCGAGTCGCAAAAGTGCCCAGTAAAGTCCCTCAAATTAGGTGGATTTCAATCACGCTCTCGGTCAAAACAACCCGACTTTATCCCAGTTAAAGTGCAAGAAAACATGACTTTACAACGGCTCCGAAAGCTCTCGGACTGCCGGTTTGTGGGCCTGGTTTGTGGGCCTGGTTTGTGGGCCTGGTTTGTACCTGGTTTTGGCCTGGTTTGTGCCTGTTTGTGCGCCTGGTTGTTTGGGCCTGGTTGTGGGGTGGTTTGTGGCCTGGTTTGTGGGCCTGGTTTGTGCCTGGTTTTGTGGGCCTGGTTTGTGGCCTGGTTGTGTGGCCTGGTTTGTGGGCCTGGTTGTGGGCCTGGTTTGTGGCCTGGTTTGTGGACCTGTTTTGTGGCCTGGTTGTGGGCCTGGTTTGTGGCCTGGTTTGTGGACCTGGTTTGTTGGGCCTGGTTTGTGGCCTGGTTTGTGGCCTGGTTTTGGGCCTGGTTTTGTCGCCTGGTTTTTGACCTGGTTTGTGGACCTGGTTTGGGGGCCTGGTTTGTGGCCTGGTTTGTGGGCCTGGTTTGTGGACCTGGTTTGTGGACCTGGTTTGAGGTTCTCGTCGCTGTAATGAATCTGTCTAAAGAAAAAAAACTGGCACAAAGATCGCCGTGTTCTCTGCGGGCGCGGCTGAACAAAAGGAAAGCGGCGCCTTCGTGCCGCTCCAGTCACACACCCGGACGAGTAAACTCTGCAGGGAAAGGCCCAGGAGGCGGGGTTCGGGTTTGGCACCAGTCTTTAACCTTTGCCGTCCCTTAACGCGCCGTACGTAGGCAGTGGACAGATTAGCGTGGGCGGGTCACGCGGGGGAGTCACATGGTCAGGAGTGGAGCTAAGGTCGCTAAAGTGCCATGGCCCCGTGTGAACCGGACAGAACTTCACGTTTGAAGGACATTTGAGACTGTATTTTTACATTATCAACACAATAAAATGAGTTCTTATTCATGGTCCAATACGAATATTTGTATAGAATATAATTTGTTATACTTTTGTACTGTGATACTTTCCACCACTGATAATAAGTACAAGTACAGATACCTAAACATTTCAGTCAAGGCGATGTCACAGTGGATCACTTTTCTTGCACTACAGTTCTGAAAAGGACTGACGAGTAAAAGTAAAAAGTACTTTTTGTATCGTTTGAGGGCGACTAAAGGCTCCAGATCGTCACATTTCACTCTTTTATAGTTATGTGAAATACTGTTTTAACCACATTTTCAACATGTACTTCAATACTTTTACACAAGTACATTTCTGCTCCTGTACCTGTACTTTTACTTAAATAAAGTGCAGTACTTCTCCCACCTCTGGTTATTATGATTCTGTACAGCCACTTCCAATTTTTCTTAAGAAATATAAAACAGTTTGTCACGCCGTAATTTGTATTTATATGTATTTTTTGTGTATATTGTGCCGCAGTGGCCGATCACTCTGAAGCGCACCGACCGAAGTACTGAAGTAGTAGTACCTAAAATCCCACCTCAACGCGTCATCTTCCTCTGCTTAGAAAACACCTGATGCCCTCGCGCTGTCGCTATGGGGATGAGAGTTGATTGGCTGCCAAAACATTTACGCATGGGAAACTAGTAATGCGAGAGCCGGGAACAAGTTAGATGGTTTTAAATACCTTCGTCCTCCTTTTGCAGCTGAACATCGGGCGCTGCAGCTTTAATCTCAACTCTGACTTATCATAATTATATCATAAATTAGGCAGAAAATAGGAATTGAGTGTTTCATATTTTTAGTTGGACTGAAAACACAGAAATGTAGTTGTAAATGTGTGTTATATTAAAAAAAAGTGCCATTATAAAAGCAAAAGTAAGTTTGAAACGGTTTAGGATTCCAAAATCATCATTTCCGTTAATTACAAATGTAAGAACGAGGTCAAAACTGTCACACATAATTCAATCAAGGAAAAAAAATATTTTTTTTTACTTTTTATTGACACGTACGTAAAAATATGACTCAAATAAACATTTAGCGAAAATAGTTTTTAATCTGTTGTCGGATCGTGCAGGAGATGAAACATATTTCTGATGTTTTTCCTCCACAGAACTTGTCCCACATGGTCTGGCTTGTGGTCCCGTGTCCTACAGATAGAAGGAGGTCCTGAAGTCCCTCTCCCAGGTCTGGTCCCTCTGCTCTTGCCTCCTCTGCTCCTCTCTCCTCACCCCTCGTCCCGCTCGCCGCTCCGTCCCGCTCGCCGCCGCCGCCCGCACGGCCTGAGCGTCCATCGCCTTGAAGTGCGTCACCCTGGCCCTCCTGCCGCGCCCGTAGCCCAGCCCCCGCGTGTCGCGCTTGAGGACGGTGGGCACCGGCTGTCGCGCCCCGGCCCCCTCGGGTCCCAGCCCGCTCCCGGGGTCCCACCCGCAGCGCAGCATCATCGGATAGCAGGTGCTGGACGGGGGCAGGCCAGTAGTGCGGCTGCGGGGGAGGCGATTGCAGGTTGAATTGGTGGAGGGTTGGAGGCAGAGGTGGGGCGGTGGGTGGACTGCTGCTAGGACATTGCCGCCACACGTCGCACCAGCTGCGGAGGACAGAGGGCGCTGCGACGCAAAAAGAGGGGGAAAAATAAATAAATAAATGATCACAATTGACACAGGCAGCGCTGTCTTCAGCAACGTCTCCCACTCGGTGGATCGGGACGGGCCAAAGGGTCTCCACTGACCCTGAGGACCACCAACTAGCCTCAAACTCTGACCTCATTCCACAGAGGATAAGAGAAGCCCTAACTGAGCATGTGACGAGGAGCAAGAAAGAAGCCCTGAACTGAGCTTGCAGAGGAGAAGAGAAGCCCTAACTGAGCATGTGCAGAGGAGAAGAGAAGCCCTGACTGAGCATGTGCAAGAGAGAAAGAAGCCCTAACTGAGGCATGTGCAGAGCACCCAACTCAGAGGAGAGAGAAGCCCTAACCTGAGCATGTGCAGAGGAGAAGAGAAGCCCTAACTGACATGTTGCAGAGGAGCAACAGCAGCGCCACGTTTCAACAAAAGAGAACTTAAAACCATCTTTTAGAGACAAGTCTGTGTTTGTAGCTCGGGCTCTTCACGTTTTCTAATGATCAAGACGAGTGAGTGAGAAACACAGACAGTATTGAACAACATAAACAATAATCAATACATAGAACGTGTAATGAATTGATCTGTGAAGTTGATCCCATTTAGTCCCTTCAGCTTTAGTCCTGGTGTGTAGGACCGGGGTTTGAAACTCTTCCATGTGTGTTTTTCTTCACTTTAACGTGCAAATGTTATCCCCTAAATACTGACGACCCCCCGATGCACACATTTGGAGACGCAAGCTCATACGTTTAAAGTCAAATTCATTCAAGCAGCACACGTTCAGGAGTTTTCATGGTCCTGTTCGTTTCAAACAAAGCCCAGATTAAAGTCCGACTGGCGCTTCACGGAGCAGTTCTTCCAGTTTCTCTTTTTGAACTGACCTTTCGGCAGGTTGGGGGTCTTTCGTCCGACTTCTGCCAAAGCTGTCCAGTTCCTCAACCACTCCTTTGTGGCCCGCTGGAGAGGAAATGAATACAGACGCGTTGAAATACATTCATTGTGACTTCATTTTAAGGCAATGCAATTCATCTCATTTTGATTGAGATTTAGAATTTGTAGTTACAGGATAATAAGTATCTGCATCCTGTTTCTAGGTTCTAATATTAGCATTACTGACCCAATGACCCCAGTAAGACCGTGACAAGGATTAAAATGCTGAGTTTATTATATTCTCCATCTTATATCGTTTGAGACTATAATTATCATTTTATATTCAGTAGATTACTCAGTTTTACTTGAGTAACTCTTTTAAGAAATTGTACTTTTCTGTCATTATACTTCTACTCAAGTAGCTTCAGTCCATTAGTTTCTGCTTCTCCTTAGATGTTTTTCTCTGCTCGATGCCAGAGATTTGACCCTTCTCAAACACACTGACATCTCGTCCATGACCACGGGAGTCGTCTCTCCACGCGGCCGTTTCAGAAATACCTGCAGCAGATCTCCAGCAGAGTTTGGGATCACCTTTAGTAATAATATTGTGAAGTAAAAATACTGTGTACTCCCTATTATTCGCGGTTCAAGTACGAACCCGGTTCACATGTCTTGTGGGCCGATGGGCCACGCTGCGCATCTTTCACCGCGACAGCCCAACAAAAGAGTTTGAAATGATTTGTTTTTCGCCACATTTTAAAATCTCGTTACAGCACCTTTTAATGCCATAGCGTGGAACATTCCAGAAGGGTTTTTTTTTATCATATGGTGGACAAAATGGAATAAAGAGGGTTCAGCGTCCCACTCGTAGAACATCCTAAGCGTGAGGGTTTAAGCGCCGTTTCAACTTGAACTAAGAGTAAGTATTTGGATTTGAACTTCTTACACTTTTTGTCTGAGCGATACCGTTTTTAAAATACTACAAAGCGCTGCGTGTCGTGTAGAAGCATGTTACCCTCCAGCGCGAGGTCCCTGGCGTCGCGGCCCTGCAGATCCACCACCCCGATCCAGGCCGCACCCCTCTGCAGCAGGAGCCGGACCGCTGCCCTGTGTCCGGCCCAGCTCGCACACATCAGGCCGGTCCACAAGTACGAATCCTGCACAGGGAAGAATTTATGCTTATTATTATTGTGTTTTTTGTTTTTGGTGTTGTTGTTCTATGTTCTAAGAATGACTTGGAGACTTTGCTTTACCTGGAAATCTATGTCCGCGCCCTTGGTCAGCAGGTCTTTGAGGGCCGACGCGTCCCCTTCGTGGGCACAGCGCAGCAGCCGCAGCCCCTGCAGCTCTCCCCTCCTCTCTCCATCCCCTATTTCACCTTCTCGTCTCCCCCCATTAACGCCGTTAACACCCAGGCCGCCTCCTTCAGGGTTAAGCAGACCGTTTGCCGTCCCCTCTCTCGGCCCACCTCCTCTTCCATGTCTCGATTCCCATCTGGCGGTCGGTTTTGTCCTCGTCCGGCGGCGCTTGTCCGCCTTTGCCGCGTCCCCCCTCTCGTCCTTCACCAGGTTTTCGTAAAATTGCCTTGCCTCCTTTCCCGTTATTGTGATGGCAGGAGCCGAGCGGTGCGGGCGAGCGGCTTCGATCCGGAAAACGTCCTGGTCGCTGGCACGGGTGAAACCGAGGGAGGCCATGACGGGCCGAGGTGGGCCCTTTAAAGTGCCGGGCCGTCAGAACGCTCAAAACTCCAGAATGAAGGCAAAAAAATGAAGTAGACCATAAGAAGACACTGTCAATCGTTAACTGGCATTGGATCCAAAATGCTAATGGTTCTGTCTTAAGTCTTGACAAGAAAAAAAGCAACTATTTTGAATTCCCAGTGTTAAAAATGTCAGTCAGATTGTGATTAAGGCTGAAACATGTACATCGAGACTTTAATGCATATTTAACCAAACAAAGGTTGAATTAAAGGTTCTAGATTGAGAATATTTACGTGTATTTTTTTAATGGCAATCAGAAGTTGTTTATACTTTTGGTGCCACTGTCTTTGCTATATAATAAAGGTATTTCCGTACACGCTTTAGAGTCTGTACAATGATCAAAAATAAATCAATGTTTCGACGTATTTAATCATCCCTCGTTCACAAATGGTCAAATGTGTCGTAAACTAGCTGTAGATAAAGTGTCTAATGGCCAAAACCATATTAATGTCTCATATTTGGCGATATTTTGAGGTTAATCCCAGTTTCTCCAAAGAAAACCACTTCATGTTCCACGCCGCTGTTGCCTCCATTCCAGAATTTAGACTGTTTTTGTTCTCAAACTTGTAAAGAGGATCTACATTTGCTCCACATAAGTTAGCCCCAAAACGCTACCACACAATACAATCCTTGTGCGAGTGAGTTGATGGATTCCCTTTGACACTCCAACCTGCAAAACAGTTTAAAAGATGAGAGAACATAAATAAACGCTCGATAACCGTCTTTCAAAACAACAACAAAACTACAACGAGCTAGCTTAGATGGTACGCTATGGCTAACCTTTTCTGTAGCACACGCTTCAGAGTTTATACACTTAAATTAACTTACAAATCAGTTCAACGGCACAGTGTCAGTTACTTCGTGTCCAAAACTCCACAGAAGTTGCATTAATCTGTCAAATATATTATAGGCGTTTGCTCAATTAAAGAGAACGACTCGAGAGTGGTTCGTTGACGTTAGCATCGGTTAGCATCTGTTAGCATGGTTTAAGCAGGAACAGGATTTGACGCAAGGATTCGTCAAAGCAGCACTGCCTCCTAGTGGTCTGACCTGGAAAGCGTTCAGTGCGGCGAATGGTTAAGTAGGTTAATTTTATGGACCCGTTAAAAGTTTATAAACGAAAACATTGTAAATTCTGGAATGGAGGCAAAAAGTGAAGTGTAACAATGTGATTTAATTGGCGAAACTGGGATTAACCTCAGAATATTACAAAATATGAAAAATCAAGGCGGATTTGGCAACTGAAAACCACTGAGATACATGCGCGAGGGATATTGTATTTTACATTATTTCATTTATTTAATAAGAGATTATGAAAGATACATTTTTGATAAAGGCACAAACCAGATGTTTAGGTTTTACTGGACAAATGTTTACAGAAATGGAAAATAGAATAAGAGCAGAGGTGGGTAGACCAGCCAAGAGTAACTTTACATTCAAAAATCATTTCAGTCGAAATAGGCCTAAACCAGACCTTCTCAAACTTTTCTCAAAAGTATCCACGCCCCCCACAGTCTCTGGGACGGCGCAGAATTGGTGCTTCAATGCGGTAAATGCGGTGTTCCAAGGAGAAGATGCACTCAGGTTACTTCTCGTCACTGTGGATCACTTTTACCACTGAGGGACCCACACACAGACGGCTTTCTGCACAGAGTTTGTTGTTGTTGTGTTGCTTTTAATGGCGGTTGGCAGCCAAAAAGTGCATTTACCACCACTTACTGTAGTTGTAAGTCTTTACACTGCGTTTCACGCTGTACTGTAAAAACTCTCTTAAACAAGAGTTCAAGAGCCTGTGCCTGTCCGCAGAGCTGACTCGTACCACTGCGTTTGTGTGTCATTGTCTTCAAAGCGCATAGGATCAAAGCGGAAAGGAATCGAAAGCATGCGCATTCTTTTCGCATATGTTGAGGGGCACAGAGGCAGACACGTGTGAGGGGCACAGAGGCAGACATGTGCGAGGGGCACAGAGGCATGGAGGGGCACAGAGGCAGACATGTGCGAGGGGCACAGAGGCAGACATGTGCGAGGGGCACAGAGGCATGCGAGGGGCAACAGAGGCATGCGAGGGGACAAGGCAGACATGTGTGAGGGGCACAGAGGCAGACATGACAGACATGTGCGAGGGGCACAGAGGCAGACATGTTGCGCGAGGGGCACAGAGGCATGCGAGGGGCACAGAGGCATGCAGGGGCACAGAGGCAGACACGTCGAGGGGCACAGAGGCAGACACATGCGAGGGCACAGAGGCAGACACGTGGGAGGGGAGGCAACAGAGGCAGACAGACATGTGCGAGGGGCACAGAGCAGACATGTGCGGAGGCACAGAGGCAGACATGTGCGAGGGGCACAGAGGCAGACATGTGCGAGGGGCACAGAGCAGACACTGCGAGGGCACAGGGCAGACACATGCGAGGGGCACAGAGGCAGAACACATGCGAGGGCACAAGAGGCAGACACGTGCGAGGGGCACAGAGGCAGACACGTGCGAGGGCACAGAGGCAGACAGTGCGAGGGGCACAGAGAGACATGCGAGGGGCACAGCAGGCAGACACGTGCGAGGGGCACAGAGGCAGACACATGCGCGAGGGCACAGAGGCAGACACAGCGAAGGGGCACAGAGACAGACACGTGCGAGTGGCACAGAGGCAGACACGTGCGATGCACAGAGGCAGACACATGCAGGGCACAGAGACAGACACGTGCGAGTGGCACAGAGGCAGACACGTGCGAGTGGCACAGAGGCAGACACGTGCGAGGGGCACAGAGGCAGGCTGATCCTCTTCTCCACTCCTCTCTGTGTTTGGAGAAGAGCCCTGTGTTGGCACTGAGCGTTTTTCTGTTGCTCAAAACACATCAGTCACATTTCTCCAAATGTCTGGTGCCCTCCTCCCCTTAAGAGTCCTCAAAGAAGACACTGAGTAGCCTACTAATGTCAACATAATATTATTATAAATTATTATAGTCTCCAAAACAACAAACAATATAAGACTGAAAATATAATAACCTGAAAGCATTTTTATGTTATTGCTATGGTAATTGGACAAGTAATGCTACATTTGGAACCTAAGAACAGGATGCAGATACAAATAAGCGTTTTTTTTCTCCAAAATATTTATTGTCATGGCTTGTTTTAAACAAATGTGAAAGCCTAACAAAATTATAAATGTGCACATTTTTAAGAGAGAAAGCCTATGCGATTAGTAAACATGCAAACTAACTTGACACAAAAATACATACCTGATCTGACATGCATGTTCTATAAGAAGAATTATGTACAACCTGATAAGAATAAGCATGAACATATTCAAATGTGATTAGCGGACAGAATGTTCATAAAAACATAATGCAAAGATTTTCTCCCATTTTATCACTGTCTGCATTGTAGACTTTGATACAATGGAAGAAAATCTATTTAATTAGGCTATTTGTAATGGTGTCAAAAATAATCAATTTGCTGATAACAATGATTATTTTTAGAAGTGTTAAAACTGGACCTGGACAACATTTCACATAATGCTAATTAAACAAAGGGCCAGTTCATCACAGAGTGTTTGCTACAGTAACTCTTCATAATGTACCACACACTCTGAGCAAATACATCGTCATGATTCAGTTGGTTCCGGTACAGCTCATTTTAGTGTTTCTGATGATTGTCTCTACCGGTGAAACGTCCTAAAATATAACAGAGATTAGAGAAAACCAGGAGTCGTAACAGGATGAAGACATAACGACTCACTGCGAGAGGTCTGAGCAGTTCTTGTAGCGCTAGTGGAACTTCTTCATGTGTCTGTTACGGTCCCCGGTCTGAGAGAAGGTCTGTCCACAGTGTGAGCAGGAGTATGGCCGCTCTCCGGTGTGGATCCGCATGTGCACATTTAGCTTGTCTCTGCTGATGAAGCGCTTGTTACAGCAGGTACAAGCATGAGGTTTGTCCCCCGTGTGGTACCGTTGGTGCATTTTCAGTTCTGTCTTGCGGCCATAAGTGCGCCCACAATCGGGACACTCAAACTTGGGTCTCACAGCCATGTGCTGCCTGCTGTGCAGCTTCAGACTGCTGCTCGTGCTGAAGCTCTTTGGGCACTGGTCGCACTGGAAGGGCTTGAAGCCAGTGTGGACGTTGACGTGGAGTTTGAGGCTGGCGGCAGAGGGAAAGCCGTTCCCACAGATGGAACACAGGTGAGGCCTCACTCCACCATGGATACTCATGTGCTTCTCCAATTTGTTCTTGTTCAGGAAACTTCTTCCACAGACTGGGCAGTTGGCCGGCTGCTCCCCTTTGTGACCGTTCATGTGTTCTGCCAGCTCTGCCAGGGTGGCAAAGGCCCAGTCGCAGCGAGTGCATGAGTAGGGCCGCTCTTTCCTCAGTTTCTTGTGTTTGAGACAGTGGTAGTCAAATTCCTCTTTGTGCTCAAAGCTCTCCGGACAGCAGGTACATTGATAGGGCCTTTCAATGATGTGAGTGCGCAAGTGGACCTTAAAAGCATTCAGCTTTATGAAGACAGTGTGGCAATGTGGACACATGCGCTCTCGTTTCCTGTGCACCTGCATATGCCTCTTGTAGTGAGACTGTTTTTGAAAAAACTTGGAGCATCGCACGCAATAATACTGCCCATTCACATGACTTTCCTCATGCTTCTTCAGAGCATGCTCAAGCTTGAACTTCTTGCCACATACCGAACATGGATATGTCCTGTTATGCACCTCTTCCTTATGTGCCTGAAGTTCTTCAGGACTGCTAAAGGACTCTGAGCACATGGGACAAATGCCATTTCTTTCCTTCTCATGTTTCTTCATGTGCCTTTTCAGATCTTCTGGAAAGGCAAAGGTCTGCTCACACGTGCTGCATGTATAATACTCTCCATTTGTTTCTTTGCGGTGACGTAAAATGTGTCTTTTCAAATGATTCTTTCTTTTAAAAACACTGCCACAGTCCGAGCAGGCAAAGCTCTTTTGAACCCCGGGGATTCTTTTGGCACCGTTCTTATGGCCCTTAATGTGGGTCAAATATAAAGATTTGTGCTTGAACTGTTTATCACAGAAAGGACAGCACACAACCCCAGGTTCGTGAAGGCTCTTGTGATTCTTAAACTCTATCCAGTTGGAGAGGTTCTGCCCACACACTGTGCAGGTGTATCTGCCCTGGCTGTGCTGGACCCGATGGTGGCGCTTCATGTGATAAGACTGGCTGAAGGCCTTGTCACAGATGGGGCATTTGAAAGGCTTTTCCTTGGTGTGCACCCTCATGTGCCGGGCTAGTTTGTTCGGGCCCCTGAACCACCTGTCCTTACACTGAGGACAGCGATGTCTTTTCGGAATGGGTTTGGGCGTATTTTTATTTTTATTGCTACCTTCATTTGGATTTGACTCCTGAACATTCAATTTGGATGTCTTGTTATCAGAGACATTTTCACTATCATTCTCCTGATGGAAATATTCTCTGTCTGATTCCCCTGGCTCCTGCGTCTCTAAATTACTTTGCCCTTGTGTTGGTCTCGATCCCTCATTAATCTCACCTAAATCGGTGTTTAAAGAGGCAGGTCCTTCTGCGTTACAGTTAGGTTTGCTTTGAGAACTATCGGTATGTGCTGTGCTTCTCGTCGCAAGTCTTGGCCTTCCTCGCTTTCTTTTCAGAACAGTGGGTGCAACAACCTCTTCCGTCTGGCCCAGAGACCCTGGATTACCTACACCATCTACCCCAACGTTCTGACCGACCAATTCCCATTTACCCATAGGATCCTCTTCACTGTCACCACCGTCATCACTCTGTGGCTTGCCTAGTTCACCTGCGTGCTCCTCAGTCATGCTCCACTTGCCATGACGTCTAAAATGTCCTAAGAACTTGTGATAATTTGGACTTATCTTGTCGCAGTAGGGACAAGCTACAGGGTCGGGAGGGTGCACGCGTTTGTGCCTTTGTAAGTCTGTTGCGTTGGCCTGATCCTCGCCACATTTGGGGCAGACAAACATGCTGGCGCCATGCTGCACCTTCATGTGCCTGGTCATGTGGTAGCCTTGGCTAAAGGTCAAACTGCACAAGGAGCACGAGAAGGGCTTGTCCTTGGAATGCGTCTGCATGTGGCGGAGCAGTTTGTTCAAACCGGGAAAAGAACGCAGGCATTTGGGACAATGAGGGTTTTTTACGTCTGTTTGAATAAGGACCTCCTTTTCGTCATCGCTGTCCTCTGCCCTAAGCTCCGATAAGAGTTTTTCTGTCAATTTATCAGGACCAGCCACAACAGCTTCTTGGTTAAAGTAATCTAAAAGGTCTGGAGCATTTTCATCTTGAGAAATGCTCCTACTAATGCTACCTGAATCACCAGCATCCCCCCCCCCTGATTTTGGTTGTTTCCCATCTAGCTTCTTTCTCCTTTGCCTTTTCACTCTGGACAACTGCGCTATCTCTTCCTGACTCGGTGGCGTCTTGCAATGGGCCTTGATGTGAGCGGCGAACGCGCTCGGACTCGGACAGACCTCCTGACAGAGTGGGCACGGCACCGATTCGGGGGGATGGCGTTTCTTGTGGTCTTGCAGCTCGGTGGCACTGCTCAGGGTGATGCCGCAGAGGGAACAGACATGTTCGCCGCCGTCATGTTTCCTCCTCACGTGCCGCAGGAGGTGGTAGGTTTGGCTGAAGGTGACCGAGCATACCGGGCACTTGTAGGGCTTCTGCTGGGTGTGGCTGCGCATGTGTCGCACCAGCTTGTTGATGCCCCGGAAATGCCTGTCAATGCAGATTGGGCAGGAGGGACCTTTGCTAGTTTTGCTTTTCGGCAAGTCTATAAGTTGTTCGTCGTCACTTGCTTCAGTTTTGATTTCTTTGAGTCTCGCCGTGGCGGGCGGTGGACTACTGCTGCAACTATTCTCTGAAACATCGGCACCATCATCACTATAATAGTGTTCATCGCTGTCGTAGTAATAATCG
The DNA here is from genome assembly GCA_015082035.1 of Chaenogobius annularis. Classification (NCBI taxonomy): domain Eukaryota; kingdom Metazoa; phylum Chordata; class Actinopteri; order Gobiiformes; family Gobiidae; genus Chaenogobius; species Chaenogobius annularis. The sequence goes on from BJKM01000358.1 coordinate 541,526, forward strand.
GCTCTGCTTTTTGAGGCAGCAGCTCGTTTGTTTTTTCTTTTCGCAGGGGGAGAGATTTTAGCTATTGGTTTGGCTTTCGTCGGCGATTTCACGACTGCAGGCGGTCTATCCCGAACCTCGCCCTTCTTAGGCCGGCCTCGCTTTTTTTTAGCGGGGGGTTCGGCATCGTCTATGTACACGTTCACTTCAGGTACAGTTGTGGACTCGACCTCGGCGCTGATCTGCAGAGCCCGGGCTAAAGAGAAAGGGGTGGGCTCGGAGAGCAATCGCTGTCTGAGCTGTTGGTTGTTGGTCTTCTCTACCAACTGTTTGATGAGGAGTTGTTCGTACAGTTCTTGGTAATTGGACGGTTTAAGCAGCTGATCTAGCGCACAGATAAACTGGCCGGCCGACTCCCCAGACATTTGAGCCCTCTGATTAAAGTCGAGCATGTGTATTTGCGAAGTTTGGTTGGGGGAAAAGTAAACGCTGAGAGCTGAAACGGCGTCCACGTACGTCGTTTCGCCCGGCAGCAACGCCGCCAGGACGCGCCGGCCCTCTTGCCCCAAACAGTTCTGGAGAAGGACGTACTTGGTGGAGTCGGTCAGCTTTCTCTCTCCCATTTGCTCTATGTAGTTTTCAAAAGACCGGAGCCACCTTTCCCAGGGCACAGAGGGGTGTCCTGGAGCGGAGAGGAAGTTCGGAGGAGAAGACTGAATAATTAGAATCGGCTCAACGGAGAAGTCGGTTTTTAAAGGCTCCTCCGTTTTGATTTCTTTCACACAAGGTTGATTTGTCTCTGCCATTTGAAGAAGCTCTCGCATTGGAATCATGTCCTGCTTGCTCGGCTTCAGCCATATTAGCCCATGCTTACTCCTGCCTCCTCGGTATCTTCCTGTTCTTCTGCTTCTCGTAGTGGACATAGTTCTTCTGTTCTCGTAGTGGACATAGGTCTACCTGGGTATGTTCTTCTGCTTCTCGTAGTGGACATAGGTCTTCCTGGGTATGTTCTTCTGCCTCTCGTAGTGGACATAGGTCTTCCTGCATAACCTCTGCCTCATATAGTGGACACAGCTCCTCCTGGACATCCCATGTCTCTCCCATTGTAATCATCTCTTGTGGATCCTCTGCGTTGAGCATTGAAACCAGCTCGTCTTGGGCCTGGCCTGTATCTGTCATTGTGACGAAATGTTGGGCTTCTGATTACCACTGCAGCCCACCTGCAAGAAAAAGAAAAGGAATATGTGTTTATGAAGCAGCAAGTTGTGGCTCGAGTTAAAAATACATGTGACAACCTTCTTTAGTGGGATTGAACCTGTGCTGAATAGTTATCATAGTTAAACATCACTCAAGTCACAGTTTGTCAAGAAAAATAGAAAAATAAAATTAGAAAATTGCAGCAAGTAGTGCCAAGTTCTAAAACGGAGCGACATCCCAAAATGCAGATCGTTTACAGACAACGGACACGTTTTTCTGATAGTATAAACAATGATTTTACAAAATAAAAAAGGGGTTATCAGGCATTATTTGTCAAATCATAACTGTTGTGCATTTTCTGTTGTCTATGAATTTTGGCCCTTGTTTACAACTATTTTCTAATGTTACTTCCTGGTGGAACATGAGCAGAAGATGTGACGTTTACGAGCGATCGCGGTGACGCCACGTCCGGCTGTGGCAGAAAACGCAACACCGTGAACGGAGCAATGCCGCCAGTGGAGCTAACAAACTGCCACCAGATTTGAGGTCACTATCTTACAGTTTCTTGATTGTGGTCGTGGGCAAAGACATCGGGGGCTTGGGAGAAAGCTTCAGAACGTTTCAGGGAAGTTTTAACACTCAAATTCACTTCAGTGAATAAGAGAAGCCACAGCCTCACATTAGCCTCTCTCTATCTCTAACAAGCCCCTCAAACTGAACTATTCAAACGTACTAAGCACTTACAAACATAACAGCGTTACACAGTGGAAATCAGGCGTAGTAAAAGTTTGAAACTCACTGAAGAAGGCTAATGGTGGTCTCTGCTCCACTTCACATAAAACTAGCAGGTCCCGAGTCTGACTGTTTTTAGACAGAACATGTCCTCACAGTTCCAGGATCCGTATGTTAGAGCCTGTAGTTGGTTTGTTAGAGCCTGTAGTTGGTATGTTAGAGCCTGTAGTTGGTATGTTAGAGCCTGTAGTTGGTTTGTTAGAGCCTGTAGTTGGTTTGTTAGAGCCTGTAGTTGGTATGTTAGAGCCTGTAGTTGGTATTTAGAGCCTGTAGTTGGTTTGTTAGAGCCTGTAGTTGGTATGTTAGAGCCTGTAGTTGGTTTGTGTAGTTGTATGTTAGAGCCTGTAGTTGGTTTGTTAGAGCCTGTAGTTTGTATGTTAGCTGAGGAAAGCTAAGGAAAGCCAAGCTGCCAGTGCAGATGATGGTGCAGTTTTACACGGCCATCATTGAGTCCATCCTCACCTCCTCCATCACCGTGTGGTACGCTGGAGCCACAGCCAGGGACAAACAGAGACTACAGCGCATTGTGCGTTCTACTGAGAAGGTGATCGGCTGCAGACTTCCATCTCTGCAGGACCTGTACGTCTCCAGGGCTCTGGGACGAGCAGGTCGGATCACAGCTGACCCTTCTCACCCTGGACATGGTCTTTTTGAACCACTCCCCTCAGGCAGGAGGCTACGGTCCATCCGGACCAGAACCTCCCGCCACAAGAATAGTTTCTTTCCCTCTGCCGTTGGACTCAAGAAACACTTCTAAACACCTGCCACTTTAACTACACTCTTCATCACTCACTGCACTGTCACTTTCTGCACTACAACTTTAAACTTAACTGTAAACTTGTGTACAGAGCAATGCCTATTTTTATTTTTATTTTATACTATAGTCATTTTAAATTGTCCCTTAAATGCCCTTTTTGTTTGATTGAATATATGTTGTTTTTATTATTGCTCAGTGTTTTATGTTGCACCTTCATGGCGGAGACAAGTTCCTATGTCTGTGAAGTTTGTTCATTGACAATGACAATAAACCTTTCTGATTCTGATGTTAGAGCTGTAGTTGGTTTGTTAGAGCCTGTAGTTGTATGTTAGAGCCTGTAGTTGGTTTGTTAGAGCCTGTAGTTGGTATGTTAGAGCCTGTAGTTTGAGCCTGTAGTTGGTTTGTTAGGCCTGTAGAGCCTGTAGTTGGTTGTTGTTAGAGCCTGTAGTTGGTTGTTGTGTTAGAGCCTGTAGTTGGTTTGTTAGAGCCTGTAGTTGGTTTGTTAGAGCCTGTAGTTGGTTTTGTTAGCCCTGTAGTTGGTTTGTTTAGAGCCTGTAGTTGGTTTGTTAGAGCTGTAGTTGGTTTGTTAGAGCCTGTAGTTGGTTGTTAGAGCCTGTAGAGAGCCTGTAGTTGTTTGTTAGAGCCTGTAGAGCCTGTAGTTGGTATGTTAGTGTAGTTGGTTTGTTAGAGCCTGTAGTTGGTTGTTAGAGCCTGTAGTTGGTTTGTTAGAGCCTGTAGTTGGTTTGTTAAGAGCCTGTATTGGTTTGTTAAGAGCTGTAGTTGGTTTGTTAGAGCCTGTAGTTGGTTTGTTAGAGCTGTAGTTGGTATGTTAGAGCCTGTAGTTGGTTGGTTTGTTAGAGCTGTAGTTGGTTTGTTAGAGCCTGTAGTGGTTAGAGCCTGTAGTTGGTTTTGTTAGAGCCTGTAGTTGGTTTGTTAGAGCCTGTAGTTTGGTTTTTGTTAGAGCCTGTAGTTGGTATGTTAGAGCCTGTAGTTGGTTTGTTAAGAGCCTGTAGTTGGTTTGTTAGAGCTGTAGTTGGTTTGTTACCCTGTAGTTGGTTTGTTAAGAGCCTGTAGTTGGTTTGTTAGAGCCTGTAGTTGGTATGTTAGAGCCTGTAGTTGGTTTGTTAGAGCCTGTAGTTGGTATGTTAGAGCCTGTAGTTGGTTTGTTAGAGCCTGTAGTTGGTTTGTTAGAGCTGTAGTTGGTAGTTAAGAGCCTGTAGTTGGTTTGTTAGAGCCTGTAGTTGGTTTGTTAGAGCCTGTAGTTGGTTTTGTTAGAGAGCCTGTAGTTGGGTTTGAGTTAGAGCCTGTAGTTGGTTTGTTAGAGCCTGTAGTTGGTTTGTTAGAGCCTGTAGTTGGTATGTTAGAGCCTGTAGTTTGGTTTGTTAAGCCTGTAGTTGGTTGTTAGAGCCTGTAGTTGGTTTGTTAGAGCCTGTAGTTGGTATTTAGAGCCTGTAGTTGGTTTTGTTAGAGCCTGTAGTTGGTTAGAGCCTGTTAGAGCCTGTAGTTGGTTTGTTAGAGCCTGTAGTTGGTTTGTTAGAGCCTGTAGTAGTTGGTTTGTTAGAGCCTGTGTTTGGTTTTGTAGAGCCTGTATGTTGGTATGTTAGAGCCTGTAGTTGGTTTGTTAGAGCCTGTAGTTGGTTTGTTAGAGCCTGTAGTTGGTTTGTTAGAGCCTGTAGTTGGTTGTTAGTGTTAGTTGTTAGAGCCTGTAGTTGGTTTGTTAGAGCCTGTAGTTGGTTTGTTAGAGCCTGTAGTTGGTTATGTTAGAGCCTGTAGTTGGTTTGTTAGAGCCTGTAGTTGGTATTTAGTTAGTTGGTAGCCTGTAGTTGGTTTGTTAGAGCCTGTAGTTGGTTAGAGCCTGTAGTTGGTAGAGCCTGTAGTTGGTTTGTTAGAGCCTGTAGTTGGTATGTTAGAGCCTGTAGTTGGTTTGTTAGAGCCTGTAGTTGGTTGTTTAGAGCCTGTAGTTGGTTTGTTAGAGCCTGTAGTTTGGTTTTGTTAGAGCCTGTAGTTGGTTTGTTAGAGCCTGTAGTTGGTTTGTTAGAGCCTGTGTTGGTATGTTAGAGCCTGTGTTTTTTGTTAGAGCCTGTAGTTGGTATTTAGAGCCTGTAGTTGGTTTGTTAGAGCCTGTAGTTGGTAGTTGGTTTGTTAGAGCCTGTAGTTGGTTTGGTTAGAGCCTGTATTGGTATGTTAGAGCCTGTAGTTGGTTTGTTAGAGCCTGTAGTTGGTATGTTAGAGCCTGTAGTTGGTTTGTTAAGAGCCTGTAGTTGGTTAGAGCCTTAGTTGTTTGTTAGAGCCTGTAGTTGGTATGTTAGAGCCTGTAGTTGGTTTGTTAGAGCTGTAGTTGGTATGTTAGAGCCTGTAGTTGGTATTGTTAGAGCTGTAGTTGTTTGTTAGAGCCTGTAGTTGGTATGTTAGAGCCTGTAGTTGGTTTTTAGTTAGAGCCTGTAGTTGGTTTGTTAGAGCCTGTAGTTGGTTTGTTAGAGCCTGTAGTTGGTTTGTTAGAGCCTGTAGTTGGTTTGTTGAGCTGTAGTTGGTTTGTTTAGCCTGTAGTTGGTGTGTTAGAGCCTGAGTTGGTGTTAGTTGGTGTTGTTAGAGCCTGTAGTTGTGTAGAGCTGTAGTTGGTATGTTAGAGCCTGTAGTTGGTTTGAGCCTGTAGTTGGTAGTGTAGAGCCTGTAGTTGGTTTGTTAGAGGCTGTAGTTGGTTTTGTTAGAGCCTGTAGTTGGTTTGTTAGAGCCTGTAGTTGGTTTGTTAGAGCCTGTAGTTGGGTAGAGTTGTTTTAGAGCCTGTAGTTGGTATGTTAGAGCCTGTAGTTGTTTGTATGTTAGAGCCTGTAGTTGGTAGTTAGCCTGTTAGAGCCTGTAGTTGGTTTGTTAGAGCCTGTAGTTTGGTATGTTAGAGCTGTAGTTTTGGTTTTTAGTTAGAGCCCTGTAGTTGGTTTTGTTAGAGCTGTAGTTGGTTTGTTAGAGCCTGTAGTTGGTATGTTTAGAGCCTGTAGTGGTTTGTTAGAGCCTGTAGTTGGTTGTAGAGCCTGTAGCCTGTAGTGTTTGTTAAGAGCCTGTAGTTGGTTTGTTAGAGCCTGTAGTTGGTATGTTAGAGCCTGTAGTTGGTTAAGTGTAGTTGGTATTTAGCCTGTAGTTGGTATGTAGAGCCTGTAGTTGGTATGGCCTGTAGTTAGTGTAGTTTAGAGCCTGTAGTTGGTAGAGCCTGTATTGGTTTGTTAGAGCCTGTAGTTGTTTGTTATGAGAGCCTGTAGTTGGTTTGTTAGAGCCTGTAGTTGGTATGTTAGAGCCTGTAGTTGGTTTGTTAAGAGCCTGTAGTTTTTTGTTAGAGCCTGTAGTTGGTATGTTAGAGCCTGTAGTGGTTTGTTAGAGCCTGTAGTTGGTTTGTTTAGAGCCTGTAGTTGGTATGTATGTTAGAGCCGTTAGTTGGTTTGTTAGAGCCTGTAGTTGTTGTTAGAGCCTGCAGTTGGTTTGTTAGAGCCTGCAGTTGGTTTGTTAGAGCCTGCAGTTGGTTTGTTAGAGCCTGTAGTTGGTTGTTAGAGCCTGTAGTTGGTTTGTTAGAGCCTGTAGTTGGTATGTTAGAGCCTGTAGTTGGTTTGTTAGAGCCTGTAGTTGGTTTGTTAGAGCCTGTAGTTGGGTGTACCTGTAGTTGGTATTTTAGAGCCTGTAGTTGGTAGTTAGAGCCTGTAGTTGGTTTGTTAGAGTGTGTATAGCCGTAGTTGGTATGTTAGAGCCTGTAGTTGGTTTGTTAGAGCCTGTAGTTTAGGGCTGCAGCTATCGATTATTTTAGTAATCGAGTAATCTATCGATTCTTTTCTTCGATTAATCGGTTAATTTTTTTGTACATTCAGTAAACCATTTAAACAGGCATATTAAATCATTTTTTAGATAAACGTTATAGTTCATAGTAATAAACAAATACAAAATAAGGACATTTCTGCTTAAAATAACACATTTTATTCTTAATTTCATATAAATGTTGTCCACAAAACAGCAACATTTCACTTCAGTCCAAACTGTTCTGTTTGTATATAAAGAATATATATAAAAGGACTTAATTAACTTGTCATAGACTTGTAAACAGTTACAGTCGCTCTGTCACATCACTTAAAATAAGACATTTGTTAAACGTTATGTTGGGTGGGACCGGTGGTCCTGGCGTTTTGAGCATCTGCATTTTGCGTTCTGCATTTTGGCTCGTGTTTGCCGTTTTGTCACTTTGGCCTCCGCGTCTCGGACTTTCTGTTTCACAACAGATTATTCTAACATAACCGCGGTCCTCCGCTGCTGTTTCCATGTGCATTGGGTGTTTAAAAGTACGAACTGTGACTGAGGAAGCAGAGTTGTTGAGTGGGGGAGCGCGGGGGTCCGCGGTGGCGTGTCAAAGGCGCGGGGGCTGGGGTGGGCGGAGCTAGATGCGGTGTTTAGAGTCACAGCTCGGGATTATTATAATAGATCCATGGCTCTTTCACTCATCAAAAACTCTTCTCTAGGCATCCTATTATTTCTATTTTAATCTCCAATTAAAAACCGTAGTGGTTGTCAGGGCCTATCTTGTACAAATACTGTCATTCTATGGCCAGTAAAAGCCCCTAAAGTTTATGATGACTTATATCAAATCATTCATATTCCCCCATTTTTGTGAATGGTCAGGTTAGGGCCCCAAATAAATGGCAATTCTCCTGGGCCCCCTTGAAAAAAAATGTCCTTAACCCACGCTGATAGTGCGTACCGCTGGAATTAAGTCTGGTTTAATTCGGTATACAGACCATCAGAAACTTGTTCAATCAGAAACAGATGTATGCAATAAACAAAACACGCATCCTGGAGTAGTAGCGAGAGTTGGGATTTAGCTTTTCTAGTTCATGTGTTCCTGTCTCGTAGGACTGATAGTAAAAGTAGTATGAAACACATTAATGCCTAGTAGAAATCAGTTCCATCAGAAGAATCTTATCCGAAGACACTGCGAGAACTTTGTAACGGAGATGCAAAGTCGCTGACCTGCACAGCTGCCTCATGGAAACAGAAAGTTAAAACATTTTTTTAAATAAAGTTAAAAAGGCCCAAAAACCTGACGACAGTTATACGTTTCATGCCATACTGCGGAATATTAGAGACTCTGTGGAATATTAGAGACTCTGTGGAATATTAGAGACTCTGTGGAATATTAGAGACTCTGTGGAATATTAGAGACTCTGTGGAATATTAGAGACTCTGTGGAATATTAGAGACTCTGTGGAATATTAGAGACTCTGTGGAATATTAGAGACTCTGTGGAATATTGGCCAAAGGAACAACACACTGGCCAAGTACGAGTCAGGTTTGTGAACATGCAAGCCCGCTCAGGAACAACACACTGGCCAAGTGCGAGTCAGGTTTGTGGACATGCAAGCCCGCTCAGGAACAACACACTGGCCAAGTGCGAGTCAGGTTTGTGGACATGCAAGCCCGCTGACAGCAAGGACACAGGGATTTATACATTATACATGCACAAGAAACACAAATTACACAGTAGGCCAGCGCATAACAACATCTCTTCTACAAAACCTGCCGGCGCTGTAGTTTAGGTCTCGACATGAACCTGAAATGCATGATGCGCGTGGATTAGTCAGATTCCTGTCTCACCGCAGTCAGGATCTGACTGCTAAACAAGTGGGATCACAATTTAAATGCTCGGCAGAAATACTGTTCCCCAAAAGCAGTCGGGCCAACGACATTAACCACCGGCCCATCCAAACGACATTTCAAAGCTGTTAATTGGCAAATCACACCTTTAGTGCTGATTTTGTTGACGTTACGACTCATTTTTATGACCTTATGCGTTCCTTTAAATCAGTCAGGATATTGTGTCTGTCCGCAACTGTCAAGGCTGTAAATGTGGTGGTCCGACCCGCGCTTTGGTGGAGAAGAAGACAAAAAGACCCAACGCTGCATTTCACTGTAATCACGCAGTTTCACATGACTTGGAAGACCACCGCGCAGGCCTCCGTGATGATCAACAACTGTTTGGAGAACTTCCCCCTGTTCGGAAACCGTGACTCCGGCGTCCGCGAGCCTCGGCAAACGTGACCCCGCGCGCGCCTTTACGCCAAAACCACCGCCTTCAGCGTCACGGTGCACGCGCTAAACACCGTTCCCTAGTAACACGCACGTATTCGGATAACGTTCGGCTGTCGGGGCTTCGCGTGCGGAAGAGGCGGCGGCGGCGGAGACGAGCAGTGCGTAAAGCGCGACCGCGGCACGTAGAGGCGCGTGTCCAACGGAGGCGCGCGGCTCGTGTGGGAAACGTGCGTTCGAAAGCCGAGCCCGTTTCGTCTTACCGCGAACGTAAAAGTGTTGTGTATCCAGCCAAACTCTGCGGGCGTCACATCAGCGCCATAGACAACACGCTCCACTTCCGCTTGCCCGCCCCCGCAACCGCTAGCGCCGCCAAACGGACGGGAGGTGTACGTGTATGTGTGTGTGTTTGTGTGTGTGATTGACTGAACAAACAAAACTAACAAAACCAGGCCCTGGGGTTATGCTGTGGAGCTTTAAAGACTTGCACTGTTGAAACGGCTCAGGTTGAGATGCCTTTAGATTTGAGACGTAAACAAGTCATGGTGCAGTACTAAATGAACCCTACAGGGACAGAGGGAGGAGCGGCATCTGGGAAAACTCTCTTACCGTGTTGGGAAAGTATCGAGCAAAATGGCAAGGGAGATGAGAATTCAGGTGAGACATGACAGTCCTGCGGCGTCGGGTCCAGTTGCCCACAGTCGATGTTGACTTTTATGTGCATGAGATGAAACGTAGAGGTGGGAGAATTCAGAATATTCACTCAGGTGGCACCGTCATCTACACAGATGGGTCCCGACGAACCGGAATCGGGTAAAACAGGTTTTGGGTTTGTTATACCGGGGTTAAATATCCATCCCTGCAGTTTCTACAGTAGAGATGATCGCAATGTTGAAGGCGTCGCAGTGGGTAGAAGAGAATGGAGTGGAGGAAGTCCTGACATGTTCTGGCACATGAGCATCATTAACTACTATTCATGCTTTTTCATCGCGGAACTATTCCATGAAGTATATCAACTCTTGTTTCTACTTGTTCGTCACCAAATTCATGTCGAATGTAGGTGGGTCTCTGCTCATGAGGAGGTTGTTGGGAATGAGATGCTGATTGTCTTGTTAAGCAGGCTCTTTTGGAGGTAGCCCTCTGTAAATCAGAGGTGAAAGCTATAATCAAAACCCAAATTGTATCAGTGGCAGCGGCGCTGGGATGAAGGGCACAAAGGGGAGACTCCTATATCAGGTGCAAAAGAGGGTCTGGAGGATGAAAACCCAGGGGATGAGTGGAAGAGAGCAAGTGGCTATTACGAGATTACGTTTGGGACACACAGGGCAACACCCAGTGTAGAGCAGAGCCAGACACGGTGGAACATGTCCTTTTGCGCTGCAGGAGGTAAAACATAGACGGAAGCAGAGAAGAAGTGTTTAGTTTAAATATTATATTGAAAATTACAGAAGGGGAGTTTAAGATGTTATTAGCATTTATGAAAGAGACAGAACTATTATAAAGCGGATTTGAAGAAGAAGATGATGTAGAAACGTAGATACTCCAACGCCCACTCCAGTACAGCAGGGGGCAGAAAATGCACATAAACGTTGGTTGCCACCCGCCAGAAAACTACAAGAAGAAGAACTAGCTTCAAAACGTTAGCGTCTGTATTTAGCTGCGTTTTTTCTTTTTCACTTGAGTAAAAGTAAAGTTACGTGACCAAAAATTTACTAAATTACAAGTACTGCTGCCTGCGGAAGTGTAGAACTGCCTGTGCAACGTGGAACAATATTTTCAGACTTTTTCGTTGAAAGGGATTATGTTAAAACGAGAACATTTTCACATTAAAGCGAGAAGTTTCAAGTTTTGTCGTCTTTATTTCCATGTGACCTTCCGCTCCGGGTGTATTTACAGTATTTACAGTATTTACATGATACGTAAAGGTCTGAACATGCTGCTGTGATTATCATCTGGAACCCACTCTCCTTGTCTTCATTATTCATTGATTTATTTTAGCGAGACTTGTGTTTTTGTGTAATAATTAGGCCTACTCTATATTTGTGAGTCGCACATTCACATGCAGAGCTCATAGTGTTGACCTGTCAGTTATTTCAGTTACTCTCAGACGTCTGTTCAGTTGCATGAGGGAAACAGAACAGAGAAAACAGACATCAAGTGTCATGTGTTTGCGCATGAGACCAGAACATATCGTTTGCATTCACATTATCGTCATTATTTATTGTTCGACACAAGGACACTCTGAACTAACGTCCGTCACCGAAACGAGGCATTGGTACGCACTTGAAAATGCCTGTCGCGCGTGCACAGCTTGCCGTTGCCAAGAAACACCACTGGATGGAGACACCGACACGCAGACCAAACCAGCTCCTGCTCCCTTTTCCTCCACACTTCTCCTCACCCCTCAACCCTCCCCCCCTTCACGGCTGAGCAGAGGGTCCTTCATTAGGGGCTCAGAGCTTTGGCCTTCATTACACTTGCCTAACTCTTTTTAAAATGTGTTTATTCTGTGTTCTGCTGCTGTGGCCACAAGTAGTGTTCAGTTTAACTATATATAATTTATATTCTGTTTCATGACGTTTATTCTTAGAGATAAAATGAATAAACAATACACCTTAAAGGAGAACAAAGAAACACTTTTACCGTATTCAACGTCCGTAAGTCCCTGTGATGGTTAAATATGTATTTTCAGGGCGTTTGAAGTGTCTCTCGTCGCCCCCTGCTGTCTCAAAACCCGCCTTGCAACGTTGCCGACATTGACCTGAAGACAACTCGCGGGCTTTTGGGTGTGTTCTCTGACAGTGTATTTTCACAGGGGAGCTGCAGGGGGAGCTCTATCACTTAAGTTACCTAAGTTCAGCTTTACTCAGCTTTGATTAGCAGCTCAAATGTATAATTTCCACAGACTTTGAGCACGTATTTATCAGAATCAGAATTCAGAATCAGAATCAGAAAGAGTTTATTGCCATTGTCAATGAACAAAATCAAAAACATAGGAACTTGTCTCGGCCTTAAGGTGCAACATAAAACACTGTAATAATAAAACAACATATATTCATCCTGTATCAGGAAAACAGTTTATAATCCAAGAGTAAATGTGGTCAAACAAATCTAAAAAACTATACTTGACTCAAGTGTGGTCACTGCAGAAAAACCGTCCAAATCGGGCTGGGCTCCAAATCAGGAAATGACAACTTGACACAGCAATTAGCATTAGCAAGCAACAAGTTGTGTGGCTATTGCTCCCCGGCAACCTTTTTCAACCTTTCGGCAGTTTGGGAAAGACATGAGAGGACAAATGGGGACACAGGGGACATTTGAAACTTCTCCTGTTTGTTTACTTACGTATATGTTAAAAACTTTTCGTTAAAAAGTAAAAATGGCCAAATTTGCCAACATTTGGAACATATAAATCTACAAACTTGGATTTTTAATATCTAATGTTATATTTGCGGTATATAGATTTCACATTTGCATTCAAAAAAATCCTTTCAAAAATGTATTATAATTAATAAATCAAGCTTAGAATATCAACAAATCCTTCAGTACGATCCATCAAAAATTTTGTTCAGTCGAAGATTGTCGTTTGGTGTGTGTAGGTGCCGCTTTAAGGGCTGATCTTTGTGTCTCTGTGGGAGAAAATGCATTTGGAGAAAACAGCCTTTGAAAGCTGCAAGCGGATGAAATTAAATAATGAAACATCTTTAGATGCAAATTGGACAGTGCTATTTCCGCATGAAAGCTTTGACGTCACTGACCAATAAAAACAAAACACGATGAAAAAAAGGGGTTTTGCCGTAGTGTCAGTATCACTTATGAATATTTTGTGCCGTTTCTCTTGCGCGCACTCTTAGATGAGTCTCGTGGGATCGCTCAATAACCTGAAGGTAATTAGTATGTGTGCTTAGCCTCCAGCATCTGTTAGCCTTTAGCGCCCCGTTAGCCCCATTGACACCGAGCTAATGAGAATGTCAATCACACAAAGTGACTCCAGACACGCACATACACTGAGGAGGATACTTCATCACTCTGCGGACGAGGACTCATTATTACAAAGGATTAGTGCGCGAGTGTATGTTGGACGTCTATTGAAATGTATAGCGTGAAATAAACGCAGACCAACCCACACCTTCAGTATAAAGTACCATATCTCATCACAATTGACTTCACATCGGAAGGTTTGTCGTCATTTATGCAACACCAATGACACATTTCTATAAAATGTTGACTTTTTGTTTATCTATGAATCAGAATGTTGATTTATTTCTCCTCAAAACCGTGGTAAAATAAGATTCAACCTCAGGATGAGACCGCGGGCCACCAGCTTTCCGACACTCACAGAAAGAACCCGGTTTTTGGCAAAAAGCTTTATTACAACGGCGTTAGTTTTTGGCTAGCTCCAGTTTACCCCCGACGGAGAGACATTGCGATTATCGGCGCTCCATTAAATAGGAATTAGACTTTAGATTGTCTCCCACCAGGGACCTCGGAGACTGGTGTGGTAGATGTGGGGAGAGGGTAAGAGAGGATGAGTGGGATAATGTGGGCGGATGCAGAGGATGGAGAGGGGAGGTGGTGGTTGGGTTCGCCGTATTCGTCTGAAGAGCGGCCGAGCCCCAACTGCAATGAGGGTTTTAACTTCTAAAAACTTCGACGGCCGTAACAAACATAAATTATTGAAACTATAAAAAAAAAAAATCTGAAGAAGTAGCCAATATTTAATCAAGAATTTTGAGAACTCATGTGGGGGAAAGATCGGTTTTAAAAGTACTTGCCAGGCGACAGTTCTGTATTTAGAGGACCATATTATGCCAAATAGGGGTTTTTTTAAACCTTGTTTTCTCTCATCAAAACATACTTGGAGTGGCATTTAGCTTTCATTCACAGTCAGTTTGAATGAAATCTCTGGTTTAGAAAGTCCTCTCCCCTCAGAGGCGTCAAAAACACTCGGTTTCGGAAATCTCCTCAATTAACTACCTTTTTTCTCCATCTGTGGACAACGGCTCTGAGCAAGCTTCTGGTTTTTAAAGCCATAAAATCATTCTCCAGGAACTTGTTCTGTGAAATTTTTTCCGTGTAAATCACACTAAACACAGAACAATCTGATGGAAGACCCCGGAAGTGAGAGGCCAGCTCGAAACATGCGTTGAAAATGATTTATTAAACTGTGATTTCCTCTACAGCCAGCAGATGGTGCAAAAACCTCCAAATGTAATTTTGTTCTAAACTTTTTTTTTGTGGTTCTAAAACAGGAGATGCCAAACGAAAAGGTATTCAAGCAAATATTTAAAGGGTGATGATGAATCTAATATGCTCTGGGCATTAGCCGTAGCATTAGCCACAAGCAGTTCGCATCTACAGGGCCTCGGTCAGGAAAACACTGCGGAGGTATTGGTGATTTGGTCCGAATACTCGCCGCCATCTAAAAAATGTGCAGTATTGGAGCTTTTGCCAATACAAGTATCAGTATCGGAACAAACCTAAAAAGAAGTGACAGATCCTCATTCATCAACATATTTCCTGGTGTGACTTTTCTCTGTGGACTCTGGATGTTCTCCCGTCCTCCCCAATCTACCCAGAACACGGTGAAATCCCCGACCAAGACTAGATCTGGAGACGGGTCCGCTGCTCCTGACAGGCTACTCCACCAGAATCGAAGGATGGGTCAAATACAGAAGACAAAATGGCCTTTACGAGAACAATAACGTGCACAATAACTTTGTTGGCCAGGTTTGGCGGCTGCTGTAATTAGGGAAAATCTCTAATCACTTCAAATCAACACAAACACTGACTGTGACAATGTCTTTATTTTTGAAGAGTGCTACTGTCCCCCGCCTCGCACGCTCTCTCCATCTCTGCAGACTTCAGCCTGGGGGGTTAAAAATATAATTAGAGCTATACTTAATTAAGCCAGGTGCAAAAACCAGTTAGCTCGAATTGAAGAAAAAAAACTGCATTTGTGTTTTGACCACTTTTTTCACAGGACTTACAATTCAGAACAGCACAAGTCTGATGTGTAAATCAATTTGCAGAAAACCACTGGAAACGCCAGGCCTTTCTTTTGCTGTTGTACAGATGACATCATTGCTTCAATCACAGGGTCCCTTCCCAGGGTCCCTTCCCAGCGCCCTGCTGCGACGCTGTGGGAATCGCGCTCTGATGAAAACACTGATGTGCGTCCCCAGGCCATTTTTTCACATTACTACAAATTACTACAACACTTTGATCAAGCGAGATAAGAGCCAGGGTCGGCTTTTTTATGGTAAGTTGTAAAGGATCTTTGAGTATGGACTTTAATGATTTTGAATTGACAGTTTACATCCCGTAATGATCACATATTTTTTGGTGCAATAGTATAAGTAAAAGGAAGTCAAATCTCTGCTAATTTTGACTTCTACGAGGGCAAAATCGGACATTAAAAATGTACGTTTACTAACCTTTTCGACCCCTCAATTTGTGCAAATTCTGGCATCAGGCCCCTTTTTGCATGTTCTTTAGTCCCAAGACCAAAACCTGCGCTGCATCATTCTGGTCAGCCTTTGAACTTACATCCTAGCACATCCTGCATTCAGCACATATTCGCCCATATTCTTTATTTAAACAGCATCGTACGGCGCTGAAAGGATGACGTACAAACCTGAGGATGTGCGGTCGACAGAAGGGACATCACTCTTTTGTTTTCAGCCTTCAGGAAACTCTGCAATCAAGACCAGACGACGACGAGGCACAGAACATGGGGGCGAGGGGGGGGGGGTTAGTCACGTGACGCCTACGAGCCTGGTCCCAAGTGCTGCTGCTTTTCCTACCGTGATGTCTGAGCTGACGGCGTGAAACTCCTCCAGAGCTTTCCAGTCCCAGACGCGTTCTCAAGCATCTGCGCCGCCTGCACTGCCTTGGAGGAAAAAGCAGGACCGTGAGCGACCGTGGTCAAAATGTTGCCCTTGTTCTAGGCCGACGCGCTACTCCATGTGACAGTATGGTGACGACCAGTAGGTGGCGCCACCCCTAGTATAAACCCCTGATGTATTTTGGCGTTGTTAACAGGATCCCTGAGTTGTATAGAGGCTTCTTTTGTTACATAATCGGGTTGACGACTGAGCACATTTACAGGTGGTCACGAACGGTCTTAATGTTTACGTAATGGACCTGAAGCCTGCAGCTCCACCTTGTGTTTTCATTTTGCTTTATTTTAAAACTGTGTGCGCCTTTTTTCCCTCTTTCGCGATTTTATATTTTGACCTCGTTTAAATGACGCACGAAGTGGTCAGAGTAAGTGACGGGATGGTATTGCTAACGTACTGCAGTACTAACATGTCATCTGTTGCTTTAATTTAAAAACTCCCCCTGCACAGCTCCGTCCCACATTTGCATTCCTTTACTCAGTACTAGGGCGAGTCTGGGGTCTAAAGAGAATGATGTCCCTTTTTTTTTGTAGGTTTGTGTGTTTGTCTGTTCATTTCTATTGGACCAAGTAAATGTCTGAAATGATGAAATGTTGAAATATCTGTAAAATAGCGTAATTTTCTATTTCAGATTAAACAAATATTATGGTGGTTTGGTTCAGGTTAATAATAAATGCGCTGCGTGAACCCAAACATCCTTACCATTTAAAAACATGAATAAAAATTAAATCGGCTTTAATTTTTATGGCAGTAGATGACATTCTTAACATTTGAGCGTTTTATTTTGAATACGCCAAAGAGCAACACAAAATACCCAAATCAAAGCCGTGATCTTTTCTGTGTTAAAACAGGAAGCGTCACAGTACTTATTATTATTATTATTATTCTTCTCACTCTTTTTTCAGACATTAACATTGCTACGTTTAATAGTCTCCAATAATTCAATACAAAATCAAGGATAGTGTTTAAAAAAACTAAAACAAAGACAACGGACAGAGAGTATTTGTTTATCCGTGATTATTTTTCAATTAATAAATGTATTTGGGAAATTAGAAATAATATGCATGTACATAAAACCCTTTTTGGGCGTCCCAGCAGCTCAACTCGTACCTGTGCTCCTGAAAAGCCGACAGCAACTCCGACATGCATTTGTGGGTCTGGGCCTGAAATTGGACCACTTGATTCTCGACGCGCTGCCACTGGCTCTGAAACGATCACGAGTCAGGTTTGTGGCGCAGGAAGAGACGGCGTATGAACTTGGATGAGCTTACTAACTCTTAGCTGCTGCTCAAATTGACTTTTAAGGCTGGCTATGGTGACAGTGTTCGCGCTCAGCTCCTCTGACTGTTCAAAGACTAACGTTTCGGAGCACTTAGTCACCTGTAGCTCCACCCGCTCTGGCAAATGCGACGCCCCTTCAGCAGACCACTCTGAAATGTTGACAGCTTGTTAGACTGGACTTACACGTGAAAATTAAGATGCAAAAAGCCTTCAAAGATGTTTCTTAAAAGCATAAAAAAGGTGATGGTGAAAAGAAAGTTGAATCTGTGTGAATTAGAGCTGAATATACCGGACAAATACTATGCATTACTCGGTGGTTGTTATTGTTGTTGTTGTTGGTCTTTAAACATTGAGTACCTCTGCATGTAATTGTAATCAACGCAGTTTGACAGAAATGCTCTGAACGAGTGATGATTTATGGACAGCGCAGGAGATCTCCTGATTTCCACTCATGGTGTCCCAAATCTGGTCAATTTGAAATGATATATTTTGTGGCTCAGAGGGAGAGGACCTTGTAAACCAGTTGAATGAAGCCAAATGGAGCTCCAGGAGTGTTTTTGATGAGAACAAAATGTGTATTTACCCAACTTCACACTGGGCGGGACCAGCTCTATCGCAGACTCCAGTCCTGCGAGGGACGACTCCTTGGCCACAGACTCGTCATGAGACTCCGCCCCCTCCTCCCCCTCCTCCCCAGGCCCCGCCTCATCCGCCACAGGCCCCGCCCTATCCGACACAGGCCCCGCCCTATCCGACACAGGCCGTGCCCCATCCACCCCAGGCCTCACCCCAGGCCCCGCCCCATGCTCCACCTCATCAGACACAGGCCCCGCCCCATCAGACAGAGGCCCCACCCCATCTACCACAGATCCCGCCCCCACAGCTACGGTTTCCTCCATAGCGGCCTCGACCCCGTCTATCAGTGATGGCTCTTCCTCTGCAGAAGACTCTGCTCTCTTTAATTCAGCCCCTTCCTCCTCTGCATTAGGGTCCAACCAGTCTCCAAAAACAGAATCCTTTTCGGCATCAAGCCCTACACTCTTCTCTTTAGCTTCTTTCTGCTGAACAGGTGACCTCTCACTCTCTGTGGAGGGGTGCACCCTCTTGGGAGTGGCACCCGTGTGGTCTGACAAGTAACCTGAACAAAAACAGAAAAACATGGAGAGAGAATACACCAGAAAAACTGCTTTCCTAGTCCTCAAAACAACATACCAGAGTCAGGGAAAGGCCTTTTTCGGATACTCCCTACAAGTTCCTGTTGTTAAGATAAAACATGTTAAAGGCATTCGATTGCTGAAATGAATAATCAATAATAAAAGATTCATCACAGTTGATGTTGAACTGCAGCTATGTCCCTCCTCTTCCCAGAGGGCCCCTAAAGGAGACAGGACACCATGTAAACAACACTGAACTAAAATATGAAAAATGGGAGCAAAACAAAAGTGTTTATATGAAAGGAAACTTTTTCTACACCGTTCACAAATCTGTCCAAATCTCCTTACTGAGCAGTATTAATAATATTTCACAGTCGGTCCAAACCCCACGATCAGTCAGTGTCTGGGCATGTGCAGGAGCTGGAACACGCGGTCGCTCACGGCGATCCAGAGCGTCCCAAACATGCTCGATGGGTCACATGTCCATTGTTGTGCCATTTGTCCACAACCATCACCTCATGTTGCAGCGTGATAATGCACAGCCCCTAAAGCCCACTCTGCAGGTTTGGGGGGCTCTGGATCGATGTGTTCCAGATCCTGCCAATATCAGTAGGTTCACACCAGACACTGACTGGTTTTCTGAGCCCTTCAGAGCCCCCCAATAAAGCAAAAATTAACATTTCAGTGTCCCTTTATTGTGGCCAGCCTAAGGCACACAGTGCAATGCTCATGCGTCTCATCAGCAATCTGAGAATGCCACACCTGTGAGGGGGATGGATTCTTAATATTGCTCAGTAAAACAGATTTTGTTGAATTTGTGAACAATCTTCTAGAGCAGGGGCGTCCAAACTTTTTTCACAGAGGGCCGCATTTTGAAACTTATACGGAGCAGAGGGCCACAGGCACCCGACAATGAAGTGAATCATTAGAAATTTAGCATTTGACATAGACTCGGAACATTAATATTAGGTTTGGTATAACATCATAATGCTTGAATTATTCAAATTTTACAGTAAAAAGTAACAACTTTTTGTTGTTTGGGCCAACTTAGCAGGACGCCGGAGGGCCAAATTTTTTTTTATCTGAGGGCCGCATTTGCCCCCGGCCGTAGTTTGGACATGCCTGTTCTAGAGAAATGGTGTTTTGTGTTTATAGAAGTTATCTTGAGTTCAGCGCATGAAAAATGGGAGCAAAATACGACAATCAATACGTGGACTGACATTATAATAGACAAATAGAAAATGGAAATAAATGCTCCCATTTGGACACATTTGACCAACTCTTTTGAATGTCTTTTTTTTCCCAGTTGTTTTTTGTTGGATTGTGTTGCGTGTACATTTTTGTTGCGTGTGGCTGTGAGTGTTTGACTGAATGTAGGGGAGACTTGGCCTCACCACACTTGTAGACGGGGGTGGAGTGTTGGATCTGATCAAATAAGATTTCTGCTCGACTTCTCTCTGGCGACTAAACAACACAAATCATTTAAAATAAACACACATCACTAAATGTTCTTGGCTCAAAGTCGTAAATCCCTTTACCTTGACCAAGAATCGTCCTCACTGCTCGGAGAGGACAGGGTAGGACTGAAAAATAAAAAGGTCATCATTCATTCTTTCATTTTCTACTGCTTGTTCCCGTTTAGAGGTCGAGGGTGAGGCGGGCGACTGGGGGTCGCGGGTGACGGCGGCGACTGGGGGCGACTGGGGGTCGCGGGTGACGGCGGGCGACTGGGGGTCGCGGGTGGACGGCGGGCGACTGGGGTCGCGGGTGACGGCGGGCGACTGGGGGTCGCGGGTGACGGCGGGCGACTGGGGGTCGCGGGTGACGCGGGCGGACTGGGGGTCGCGGGTGGACGGCGGTTGACTGGGGGTCGCGGGTGACTGGGGGTCGCGGGTGACTGGGGGTCGCGGGTGAAACCATTCCGTAGCCCATCCATCTTCCGCTTTATCCGGGGCCGGGTCGCGGAGGCAGCAGTCTAAGCAGGGACTCCCAGACTTCCTTATACATTCCGTAGCATTTAAAGTAATTAGGGGGGCTCAGGCTACATGCCACGTGCAGTGTGGTGCCAGCGGATGTGCTGCGGTGCTTCAGATTCTTTCTGTTGGATAACATTTTTGCCGGACACCAGAGCCCACCACAGTTCCTTTCCCTATATTAATGATTAGTTGCTTTCACGATCAAAGCTTGCGACTGCAGCATCACCGCTGAGCGCCGGCCCTAATGTGAGCTATCCACCGCAAGGACACCGCCCCAACACGGCAGCCGCAGTTACTTGTTAGCTTTACCATGTTAGCAAAACTCGCTCTGGCCTCTGCAAGTTGTGAAACGTATCTCGCTGAATAATTAGGATGTTCGGAATACATTAGGTAAAAGAGAAATAAATGTGGACTGCTGCAAGAGTTTCAAATTTGCCCGTTTTTAATGCTGTGAAAATCTGGGACAGGCCTTTTATGTAGCGCTGCACAATGTGTATAATTAAACACCCCCCCCCAAAATAACTCTAGTTAGTTAGGAACTCTAAAAAACATCTACTAACATCTACTATATCTATTTCATCTATAGAACCCCGGACCGGTTTACTTTAGCGCGCTTTGAACGTTCTTCTAATGGCGGAGTGCGTCTCCATACTCAGGGCCTGGTCGGCCATGTTAGCAGCTGACATCGCTCAAATTAACATGTTTTCTTTTAAAATGTAAATCCGTGCCTAAATTACACTTTATAATCATAAATCAATCCAGCAAATCACAAAAATAAGTTCAGTAATTCCAAGTTTGTGACGCTGTGAGGCTAAAACTAGCGTAAACTAGAAACCACTTTGACTTCTCGTTCCAGGAGCCGATAGCGAGCCAGAACGCTCTGGAACTTCACGACTCACTTTGGGCCGCTTAATTAAATGGACCGGTCCGCTTACGACAGTGGAGACACTTTCGGACGGTACCAATCCGCTCCGAGTGAACCAGTTGAAACGTGGCTAATGCATTATTTAAACGTTCTGAGTAAAGATGAAATTACGCAATGGACAAACCTCTTAATTTCTTCTGAGGGGTCTTTTTGTGGTACGTTCGCATGAAGGACACCGGCAGCGAGGGCTTCTGCTGGAGAGGAAGTCGTTTCGGTGAAATAAACATGTCCAAACGTTCGTGTGATTAACAGTATCGGGGTACGCGCTCACCTTAAAGACTCGACAAATGACGCGGCTCAGTTCCGAGTGGAAGTCCGCCTTAAACTTGATCTCCAACCTTTGGCCTCTGAAGTTCTCCAGCAGAATGGGCTTTGTGAGGTCCACGGCCAGGACCGACACGCCGCCCCTTTCTGCGACAACAACAAAACACAAATAGATTCAGATTTCTTCTCGTACCTTAAGGACGTCTGATATTATCGCATCCTCCTCAGAGTCTAGAGCAATCGTCAAAGTGAACACTGTTAGTCCTGGTTTTCTTCTGGCGACTCCATTTCTAGAACAGGTTTAGTTACGGAGACACTCAGCCAAATGTAGTGAATTTGTTTAATCCTTTCGCTGCGCCTTCTTTGTCCCTATCCTAAGACGTGTTTCCATGAAAGCGGTTCCACCGTCCACTTTAGCGGAGGAGGAGCTTCCGGCAGATTGGACAAGAGATAATGCAGATTTAGGCATTAAACAAATAATCCCTCACCAAACACTGACTTAATCTTGTGATAAAAGTGCTGAAGTTCTAAAGATTGTAACTTCTACGCTGAGCAGAGTTGCGGTCCAACCATACGTGCCGGTCTCATGCCAGGACTAAACCAGGACTAAACCAGGACTAAACAGAGCTGCACCTGTCTGAAGGGGCTTCATAGTTCGGACCTGTGAGGCTGTAGCGGTTGACTTCAGTTCTCAGCACGTGGATGGACTCCCACAGAGAACACTGGGGCAAAGAACACATGCAGGATTCGAACACATGCGCGTCTCCATCATCATTTAGGGAAAACAACTGAAACAGATCAAACCGTCTCTTTGTTGGGATCGTCCAGAAAGAAGCTGACACATTCCGAACCCAAGTTGAAGTCGATCCAGAACTCGCTCAGATCCTCGTCTTGAGGCCGACTCAACTAAAAAACAAAGTTGGAAAAGTTTTATGTTCCAATTTTCTTTCCTTGGATTGTAGTTTTTAAAGGGGATTGTTAAACCTCTTATGTCAATAACCTTTCAAGCTGAAAATCCTTTTTAAAAAAGGAGCCATATAACCAAGTACTACCAAGGCCTACTGACCTATTCTGTCTCCAAAAGTTATCCATCCATCCTGTGTCTTCCACCTCGCCAATGCCAAGGGCCTACAAGAGGCTGCAGCGGGCCTACAAGAGGCCGCAGCGGGCCTACAAGAGGCCGCAGCGGGCCTACAAGAGGCCGCAGCGGGCCTACAGCAGGCCGCAGCGGGCCTACAGCAGGCCGCAGCGGGCCTACAGCAGGCCGCAGCGGGCCTACAGCAGGCCGCAGCGGGCCTACAGCAGGCCGCAGCGGGCCTACAACAGTCCGCAGCGGGCCTACAACAGTCCGCAGCGGGCCTACAACAGTCCGCAGCGGGCCTACAGCAGGCTGCAGCGGGCCTACAGCAGGCTGCAGCGGGCCTACAACAGGCTGCAGCGGGCCTACAACAGGCTGCAGCGGGCCTACAACAGGCTGCAGCGGGCCTACAACAGGCCGCAGCGGGCCTACAGCAGTTCCGCAGCGGGCCTACAGCAGTCCGCAGCGGGCCGCCACAGCAGCCGCAGCGGGCCTACACAGTCCGCAGCGGGCCTACAGCAGTCCGCAGCGGGCCTACAGCAGGCACGCAGCAGGCCTACAACATGTCCGCAGCGGGCCTAACAACAGGCGCAGCGGGCCTACAACAGGCTGCAAGCGGGCCTACAACAGGCTGCGCAGCACTGCCTCCACTGCGGTGCTGTGTGTAATTGTAATAACCAAACACATTCAAATTGTGCACCCACGCCTCCCACAATTCCCACACCATAAGCACTTCACAATGCCACTTACGCACGGTTTAGTCGGTTCTCTGGGGTCTGCTACAGCATGTCAAGGGCTGCGATGTGAAGTGATCTTACCACATACTATGAACAATGTGCTTGAACAATTTTACATACGTGTGTGCATGTCGTGTTAAGCCCTAAACACGCGAGGTAAGTGATCTTTGTTGACCTCAGGCCGCTTCCTTATCAAAGTACGTTTCTCCAGATCGAAGAATGAAATGAAACAGAAAATGCTGACCCGACGAGTATTTCCATTCTCAATTCAACACGCTAAAATTCTACTTTGACACGGACCCAAACGGCGCAACGCTGCTTTAATCCTTTGCCATATTTACAGTAAAATGGATGGCAAATACCACATGGAAGTATTCAAAGTACTCAGAACATGCGCCGTCAGTATCCGTTGCTACGCGCGCGCCGCCCCAGACAGAAAAGCCTCGTTACCTGTGTGAAGTCGAGGAAGGCCTGCAGGACAGGGAAACGTGTAAACCCTGCAAAGAGAGAACACAGCTCATTTACAACTGCACCGCCGAACACCGCGCCACAACGGCACCTCTCCTGACCTCCGCTTGTCGCCATGGTTACAGTTTGAGAAGTTGAGAAGTGCCTGCAGTCCTGAGGAGAGAGGACACTCTTCATACTAGCGGACACCATGGAGACGGACATACAGGGTGGGTAGTGTGGTTACTTCAAACTGATACTCAAGTAGAATATTTTTATTCAGTCAGAATCAGAAGAGTTTATTGCCATTGTCAATGAACAAAATTCAAAAACGTAGGAACTGTCTCGGCCTAAGGTGCAACATAAACACTGAAGCATAATAAAACAATATATATTCAATCAAAAAGGGCATGCATTAAGAAACAATTTAAAATTACTATACGAAAAAATAAAAATAGCATTTCTATGTACACAAGAGTTATAGTTAGATTTACAGTTGTAGTGGCAGAAGTGACAGTGCAGTGAGTGTTTGATATTTGCAGTTAAAGTGACAGGTGTTTAGAATGTTCATGCGAGTCCACGGCAGAGGGAAAGAAAACTATTCTTGTGGCGGAGGTTCTGGTTCCGGCATGGACCCGTAGCCTCCTGCCCTGAGGGAGTGGTTCAACAGACCATGTCCAGCCAAGGGTCAGCTGTGATCCAGTCTGTAATGTCCAAACACGCTCGTAGCTCCCCGCTGCCTCATTGGTCCACTTCTTAGATTTCCTCACTGCAGGTTTGGAGAGCTTCAGCCTCTGCCTGTACGTGGGATCAGGTGAACCATGGCGTGATCTGAGAAGCCGAGAGCAGCACGAGCCACGGCGCGGAAGGCGTTACTGACTGTTGTTAACAGTGATCCAGCGTGTTCTGCTCTCTGGTCGGAACTTTAATAAACTGTCTGTACTTTGGTAGTTCGTGGCTGAGATTCCCCTTGTTAAAATCACCAGGATAATACACAAGGAGTCTGGGAAGGTCCGCTCCACACTCAGAATCTGGTCCGCGAGCGCGCGCTGTGCCACGTGCACGTTTGCGCTCGGCGGGATGTAAAACAACAGCCAGAATGGAATGAGCGAACTCACGTGGCGAGTAGAATGGTTTGCAGTTAATGAAGAGATATTCCAGATCAGGAGAGCAGTGTTTGGGAGATCACAGTCACATCTGAAGACCAGGCGTTGTTGATGTAAAAACAGACTCCTCCGCCGAGTGTTTTACCCCGAGAGACCCTTATGACGATCGCACGAAAAGGGCAAAACCCCTCGAGCTGCACGGCGCCGTCCGGGGATCGGCCGCTGAGCCACGTCTCCGTGAAACACAAAACAGGAGATGAAGAAAAGTCTCTGTTTCGTTCTCATCAGCAGCGCCAGTTCGTCCATTTTGTTGGAGAGTGAGCGAACGTTGGAGAGGATAAATCCCAGGTAAGGGTCCGTTGTACCGCGTCTCCTGAGCCGTACGAGGACCCCCGAGCGTTTTCCTCGCCTGCGGCGTCTCACTCTTTTAGCCAAAAAGAAGGGCTAATTCAGCAGCAGAAGCTAAAAAAACTTGAAACTCGGTCCGTAGAGTGTTGTTCGGAAGGACAAGAGCTCTTCACGGGTGTAAGAGCAGACACACAATTTACAAACATAATCAGACATAACAAAGAGCACAGAAAGGCCAGGGCATCCGTCTGCGGCGCCATCTTGGATTGGTCAATCAGGATTTAGTTTCCTGCTTACAGTTGGCAAACAATTTAAAGTTTGTTTTTTAAAAAGGTTTGAATGGACCGCCCCCCCCCCATTGCCTCGCGGACCTCATGCAAAATGTGCCCAACCGGGGGCTCTGAGGTCAGGGTTCGGGGGAGGCGTGGCACTCCCTCTTGTCCTCTTGTGATTCCAGTTTCCAGTATTTGTGCGGTCGCAGCTCAAACCTCAAATGGTGAGGTTCCGGCCCAATCAGAGCAGGCCAGAATCAGGGCTAGGCTCCGTTGCCAAGAGACGACACTTAAAACGTTAGAAATGGCATGTATGAAACTAACCAACACTCAAGTAAGAGACTGTTACAGGGGTCTCCAACCTTTTCCCCCTCGAGAGCCACTTTAAAAACACAAAGAAAACGGCAGAGCGACTGAGAATAGCCTCAGATGTGGTAAAACTAGTGCAGTTTTTCACCCTTCTCACTGCAGTCGGGATTGGTGACATTTGCAATAGTGGGTACGGGCGTCTTTTATGGTTCACAAGTTTGCTTGGGACACTGGGCAATTGCTCGGGGCACAGTTCAAGGTCTTCTCCGTTAGAAGGTTATTGAACGTATACATTAACTTTACAGACATGTTGTTAATCAAATTGGAATTGTTCAGCGTAATATGTAGAGTTCTTAAATCCTTTGGGAAGTTACTTGGCAGGTTGGACCCCCCCCGTGTTGTACTGTCAAATATACGACTCTGCTGCATGAACCCACCTGTGCAAATACTGCCTGACCAGCCGAGACCACGCGCTTTGACAATACTCTATAAAGATGTTTTGGAACGATATCTTTTCTCACAATTTTTCAAATGTGCGTGATTGACAGGCGTATTAACCACTCTGAGAAATCCATGGTCCGTCTGAGTCCAAACAAAGGGCGGCTTAAGAGGTAAAAATAAAGGGTTGAGAAAAGGCGTGGTTTTCTTCAGAGTCGGCAAGTGAAGCTCGGAGGTCTGTGAATCTGAGGTAAAAGTCCTCCGCATTTGAGAGAGACCCTTGAGCGACTGTTGGACCGTCCCAAGTTACCGTCCCTTATGGAACAGAATGTGCAAATATACTGTATACCAAATATAGTGTCCTCCCCATACTCACCGCCTCAAAGTAGGGGTTGCGAATGGCTGTGAAGGAGTGGCTGAGCTCTGGGATGAACCACTGCCTGGCTCTGACGGGACGGTCCCCTTTGAGTGTGAGGCGGCACAGGGTCTCTGTGATGGAGGCCTGCAGCTCATAGTCTGCACACAGCTTTGAGGTTACGCGGAAACTACAGCCGATTTTTGGAGCTTTAAAACATGTTCTAACATTGTTCCCTCATCACAAACGTATCTGGAGAAGCGTTCATCTTCATTCACACTCGTTTGATGACAAAAACACTCATTTCTCCAATGTTTGATATTTTCCTCGATCCATAAATCATTGCCAGACTCGTCCTGCGCCCTCCTGCTTTCAAATCATGATCATTACAACCGTGTCGCTACATCAGCAAGTCAAGAGGCTTTGCACAGTGGCACCTGCCGCCGTACGCCGTATGTTCCCTGAATGCATCTCTAAGCACGCTCAGAGCAGCGATATACTTCATATGCTTTAACCGTTCTCCATTTTATACATTTATTCTTTACTTATCTTGTCCCTCTGGTCTTGCCCGGTTCGGTTTTTTGTTGTTTTGGTTTAAAAAATGTCTTGGTAAATACTGATAAATAGTGGCATTTATGGTCATTTGGGCCAATTTCCCTAAGGCAGCATAGTGTTCAACAAGAATTGAACAGAGGGCCGCATCTGGCCCCCATGCCATAGTTTGAACGCGTTTTAGAACTTTAGAAAAAATTGTTCTACAAAAACCCCACATTAATCAGTCTGTAATTCAGTTGGAGCTCCATCTACTGGCTGCAGAAGGGATTCCATAGAGATAAACAAACCCAGCGAGTTCCCGTAGAAACGTTGATGTAATGAACACAATTCGACGGCGGAAACGCTCAGAACGAGAGTTTTTTATTTACGAACAACTCAGAAGATCTAAAGGAGTTTTTTTTGCGGGAGAGACTTCTATTTAGACACTAAACATCAAACACGCCTGAATGAGGGTAAATAAAACTCCAGGTATGTTTTTGATGAGCGAACAAAGAACGTTGTTCAAAGATCAAAAGAATACATTTTGTATAAAATCCTTTAGTGCATCAAGTTGAAGAATGAAATGTGAAGCAAACTTGCCTCCAGCTGTGAAGAGCGCTGCTGCCATCTCAGACCTGTCAAAACAAGGGTCAAGTGAAAATGGATGGTTATAAATGATCTGAAATGATGTTTGTGCCAATGAGGAGGAAACGGGCTACGACAGCGGCATTGAGCGAGGGTCCGACGGGCCCCGCCAGGTTCATGACTGTCAAGCAATAAAAGTGCTTTTCCTTTTTAAAAAATCAAAAAAGTTATATCTCAATAGCCTCTGCCATTATTCACCTCCAAACGTGTGGTTGTTGCAAGTGGAAAGAACTTTAGACCAAAAGTTTAAAACTGCAGGTTTGTGGACTCGATCCCCAACAAACCAACCAAACGTCCTACCGAGTTTTAGCCTCTTAAATGTGCTTTTAACAGATGCCTTTTTCTGGTCCAACACATTCATAGAACTTAATTTTTTAAACATTTGACTTTGACTTCCTGCTCAAATCTGCACAACAGAAGCTCCACACCATTGAACAACAAGCAGTTGATCTTCATGTTCATGTTTTTATTACTTATATGTTCAAAAAAACCTACATGTAGGACCTGGGGTCTATACTGAATCCATGAAAGTGGGCTGTGTCCTCTACCAACCACAGCTGTGACTCACGTTTTCGGGGAAATGTTTGTGTCTTACAGAATACACTTGATGTCGTGATGCGCCTGCAGCACTCTCCTCTGCTCTGGGCTGCAGGACTCCAGGCTGCTGTTGAACGTACGGACGGCCTGGAAGAAAATGAGCTGTATTTGAAAATGTTTCCATGGAGTTGGGGCCAGTCCTACTCCTCTTCAGAATCCTCCTCACGTCGGAGCCATTGCCTGCTTTTTGCCCCTTTTATGAAAATGTATTTGGCCAAAATGTTTTTCCAATATTGCAAGTGCATTATTAGAACCTCTTCGAGTGCACACATGCTATCAATCATGTCAAAGTGCAGATGATGGTGCAGTTCTACACGGCCATCATTGAGTCCATCCTCACCTCCTCCATCACCGTGTGGTACGCTGGAGCCACAGCCAGGGACAAAGAGACAACAGCGCCCTCTGCTGAGAAGGTGAACAGCTGCAGGCTTCTACCTCTGCAGGACCTGACGTCTCCAGGGCTCTGGGACCAGCAGGTCGGATCACAGCTGGTCCTCACCCTGGACATGGACTATTTGAACCATTCCCCTCAGGCAGGAGGCCACTCCCCTCAGGCAGGAGGCCACTCCCTCATGAACACTTCTAAACACCTGCCACTTTAACTGCAACTCTTCATCACTCACTTTCTGCACTACAACTGTACATTTAACTAATTCTCATGTACATAGTAATGCCTATTTTTATGATATACTATAGTAATCTTAAACTGTTTAACGCATGCGCTTTGGATTGAATATATGTTGTTTTTATTATTGATCAGTGTTTTATGCTGCACATTAAGGCCGAGACAAGTTTCTATGTTTGTGAACTTTGTTCATTGACAATGGCAATAAACCTTTTCTGATTCTTAAAGTCCAACTTCTTCACATGAAGCCCTTTGAATTTAAGTTTACCTTTGTGCCTTGCTGTTCCATATGGAATAGCATCGTTTTCTTTATTTAAAGTAAACTTACTTATGCAGGATCTAAACAGTTTACAACAAACTCTTATGCGAGAAGACAACCTCGTAAACAGGATTAATGAAACTGCATGAAGGAAGCCAAATACGGCAGGTATATTTCTGAATCAAATAACGTGGTCCAAAGCTCAAAAAAGTAAATGGTGAATAAAAGTGCAATCAGACCGCGGCGTCAGGTTTATGTTCAAACTCTGGACGCGCGCCCAGCGTGTCCGCAGCGTGTCGTGTCCGCAGCGTGTCGTGTCCGCAGCGTGTCGTGTCCGCAGCGTGTCGCGCCCGCAGCGTGTCGCGCCCGCAGCGTGTCGCGCCCGCAGCGTGTCGCGTCCGCAGCGTGTCCGCAGCGTGTCGCGTCCGCAGCGTGTCCGCAGCGTGTCGCGTCCGCAGCGTGTCCGCAGCGTGTCGCGTCCGCAGCGTGTCGTGTCCGCAGCGTGTCGCGTCCGCAGCGTGTCGCGTCCGCAGCGTGTCCGCAGCGTGTCGCGTCCGCAGCGTGTCCGCAGCGTGTCGCGTCCGCAGCGTGTCCGCAGCGTGTCGCGTCCGCAGCGTGTCGCGTCCGCAGCGTGTCGCGTCCGCAGCGTGTCGTGTTCGCAGCGTGTCCAGAGCATCTGACACATCTGGACATAGGTGTAGGGGGAACAGAGCAGAACTTTTGGCGGTCGACACAACGTAAACAAAACCAGTAAAAATCATCCAGACACAGACAAGCCAATGATGAGATTCACCAAACTCAGATCTTCTCAGAACTATCAGGTGGACCAGACAAGCCGATCGGAAAAGCAACTTTGTAAAGCAACTCTGCCAAAGCCACTCTCTAAACGTGGTCTGCCATGGCACAGTCAGAATCATCAGGAAATATGCATGTGCGCTGGACGCCCTGGACACGCTGGACGCCCTGGACACGCTGGACGCCCTGGACACGCTGGACGAGGAGGTTACTTTTTAGCACTGGACACTCGTCGAAAGCACCAGCCTTCAAACACACAGACGTCCAAATGTGTCAAGGTGGGACAAAGATGAAGGCCCTTTTCTTGGTCTTAAAACATATCTACAGTTTGAACGAGCTGCCAACACTTGGACACAACCAAATGCTAAGAAAACAAACACCAAACTGCACAACCTGCATATGGTGCGCCCTCTGCAGGATGAATGGTGACAGACTACTCCCATAACTTGGTAACCGACACAAAGTTATGCCCTCGAACATTGTCATGTAACCAGGCTAAACTCGCATTGGTTATGCGCTTTTTGTTTGCCATTTCTTTTCCTTCCAGAAATGTGCCTTTTGTATGGGTGGAAGTGCAGTTAATGGCGATGATGAGGTTTCTGATGACGTGTAGTTTGTATGGTTGCTATGGAGCCACTGGGTCATGAACTCACCTCTAACCGGAGTCTGAAGGCGACTGTGGCGTCCAGAGCGGTGCGGCACAGATACATGAGGACGACACGCAGCTCGCTCACTGAAAGGAACACGACTTAGACCAAGGACGTCCACCATTCCCACCACAGCATTACAAAAACAGCACTCAAGCCACATTTCAGCTGGCCCTGGACCCCCAGACCATGTTCAGAGCCTGGCTCCAGGTCCAGAGCAGGGACGTCACCGGACTTTCAGTTGTACTGGAGCACAGGCCCCTTCATAGAAGAGGCGTCTGAGCGGGGGGGCGTCTGGAGCGGGGGGCGTCTGAGGCGCGGGGGCGTCTGAAGCGCGGGGGGCGTCTGAGCGCGGGGGGCAGCGCGGGGGCAGTCTGAGCGCGGGGGGTCTGAGCGGGGGGGCGGTGGCGGGGGGCGTCTGGCGCGGGGGGCCGTCTGAGCGCGGGGGGGCGTCTGAGCGCGGGGGGGCGTCTGAGCGCGGGAGGCGTCTGAGCGCGGGGCTTAAGAGTGCAGCCTGTCCTCACACTGTGGGCTGCGCACAGAGCCTGCAGGGACCAGACCCCACTAAAGCCCCACTTCAGGGCGCCTCTCCTCACGTTATGTTGCTTTTAATCCATGTGAAATACTGAAAGTCCTCGCGCTGTTGGATTTACACACGACGCAAGTTTGAGACTGTCAAAAATAGAAATAACTAAAAGCTTTGTGCAACATCTTTATGGACTCTAAACTGTTCCTACAGCACTTGTGCGGTGAAGCATCAGGCACATTCAGGCTCCGAGTCCCTCAGAACCCGGCAGGGCTCTCATGGGTCTCAGTGCTGTCCCAGTTACGGTCTCTGTGCAGTGGCAGTGATGCTCAGCTTTTTAGGACATGTTTGAAATAACAAACAGCACAGAAGCTTTCGAGTTTGGGACTGAAGCAGCCTGGATCCCGGATCCTGGATCCTGCGTTTTGACTTATCCAATCCTCCGGCACCAAGCAGGAGCCGAGAGACCGGTTTGAAGCTAGCACCACTCGCGGCCGTCTTTGTCACGTTAAAATAGACCAGTTTGGTTCACTTTAGAGCATTCCAATCCGCTCCAACGTGAACCTTAGCTACAGGTCCAAGTTCTCACCTGGTACGGAGGGTCTGGCCAGCTCCTGAAATGACAGTAAACTCGATGAGACGATCGCACGAGGGTCTCGACAGCAGCAGACGTCGGAAACATTGCGTTTTCAGTGGTGCGACTTTATTAAAGAATGCAACGTCAAGAACTCAAACGATAAAATGTCAGACATCATTCCCGAAGTACAAGTACCACTGGAACGCTCCTCACCAGGAAGTAGTCGAAGAAGGCGGCGGCCAAGTTCCTGAGCGCGGGGCTGTGGGTGAGGTCACAGGTCAGCTCCTCAAACACCGATTCGTACCACCAGAGGAGCTGCGAAACACAAGACACTTTGACAACACCAGTATGGAACCAGAACATGTGTCCATCATCACTCGACACCTGAAACGGCCCGAGAATAGAAGTAAATTGACTTCCTGTTCAAAAGTGCAGCACTGATATTCAAATGTCAAAATAATAAAAGCCTTAGCAGTCAAAGTGCCTCGTTCCTATAACTCACTGGACAGTTCTTCTCCATGCAGACGCTGAGGAACATCTGCTTAAGGACTTTAATGGCCAATTAGAGGCATTTGTAATCGAGTACTATTGTACCATCGTCATGTGTAATAGTTACTTTGGAGGTGAGTCCTGAGTGGAGCAGAGTCTGCAGATCTTTGTCGTTCTCGCAGACTTTCTCCAAAGCCCGGACCACCAGCTGGACACGGGAAAACCGCTCTGAAGACAGCTCCTGCAACCACGACAACCGCGTCAGGGTCTTTCCTTCACCGTATTCCAGAAGCCTACGACGTAATCCTCCTTCTGGTTGTATTAGTGAACACACAGCTGCCGGCCTCCAGAGAAAATAAGACTGGAAGTGGTTTTCAGGTCCGGAGAATCGGTGATCGTGGACTTGTTGGTCACATGAACATTGGACACAAATCCATCGACTTTAAACCAACGCGGCTCCCGCTGGACCGGAAGTGCCATTACAACGGAAGTGCTGACCATGTGGGGAGAGAGGGGAAAGTGGGCGGGGCGGAATGAGGTCAACAGAGATCTTCAGAATTCTATAGATGGATCTACAGAGGAAATAAATCAGGCAATAGAAATATCGTTTAAAGAATAACAAAATAATCCTGTTGAATGCTAAAATTCTTTAACTTTTATTTTGGTTGTAAAATGATCCCTCGCTATATCGCGTTTCATCTTGCACGGCTTCACGGATTTTTTTTACAGTGCGGACATTTTTACAGTGCATTGTGCTCTGACTCCTGATTGGCTCAGGGGCTTTACCGTTGTCTAGAAATACAATATTGACGCTGTCACTTCACGTTTCTGTACATTCTGCCAACTTTACGTTTGCATTTTCTCTCTGTGACAAAACCCACAATGTCAGCGCACGGCACAAGAATGGGACCCTTTGGGACCCTTTGGGACCCTTTGGGACCCAGAGTCGTTCATTGCACTTCCAAATATAATCAGACGTCATATCCGTTATAAAAAATCTTCTTGCTCAGAAAAAGAAAGAGCGCCAACAACGACCCATAACAATGTTCTTCTCTCGGAGAAAGACCCCTGCGCCTTCAGTAGAAACAGACGCTACAGCGGGGCGGAGTCAGGACAAAGAGGCGGAGTCAGGACAAAGAGGCGGAGTCAGGACAAAGAGGCGGAGTCAGGACGAAGAGGCACAGCTGGGACTGTGAAACACGCCAGTGACAATGTTTCCAACCTTGTATTACTATATTCAAATACATTTTGGGCTTTAAAACAGGTTTGGAGTGTTGGTTTCATTCTATAGTTCAGTATTACATTGTAAAATAATTAAAAAAATAAAGCTGAAACTACTTCACGGATTTCACTTTTCGCGTGTTATTTTTGGAACGCAACTCCCGCGATAAACGAGGGATCACCGTTTCCCGTTTCCGTTTTTCGTTCACGCGACAAACGCCAATCACACAACTTTATGGACTTAAAAGCAGAATTAAGCAACTCTGGCGATAGAGCTCCCCCTGCAGCTCCCTAGTGAAAATACATGGTCATAAACGCAACATTATTTGTTTCACTTTTGTCCCTTTCCTTATCATAAAAGGACAGCATAATCCCATTCAAAAACATTCCTCGCTGCCAAATATAAAAGATCCAGAGTTTCTCAGGAGAGTTGTCTTCAGGTCGATGTCGGCAAATGTTCCAAGGCTGGTGTTCTGCCCAGAGACAGCAGGGGGCGACGACAGACACTTCAAACGCCCTGAAAGTAAGTATTTAACCATCACAGGGACTCACAACGTTGTTTAGTAAAAGGTGAAAATGTTAGTTCTGTTTTAAAAACAGCGCAGAAGATCTCAAAGCCGTTTGAGTGTTTTTGACGCTTGAAGAGGACTTTGAAACGGGATGCATCAAACTCGGAGCAGCAAAGCTGTTTTTCCTGTCTCTCAGAGGAAAAAAGGCTTTCAACAACTTTGCTCCCTCCTGTGGAACACAGACTTTTAAATCATTTTATGCTTTTTGATTTAAACGCTCTGGTCAAGGACCACCCGCCGTGCCGCTGCACTCGTTTTGTATAATCTCATATTGTACAATATATAAATGCGTTTTTATGTATTTGTTAATTTTATTGAATGTTTTGTGTTCTCGTATCCTGTGTGTGTTGTTTATTTTGTGTTTTAACACAAAGGGACCCGTGGAAGAGAGAACTTTCCCTGTATAAATAAATGAATAAAATGAAAGTGTGAATGACGCCAAATTCCACTCCACATTTGTAGAAAAATATGTTGCAGCCATTATCGCGGCGTTTCCAGCGAGCGACAGGGCGTTAGCGGTTACCGTGGTGACCAGCTGGTGCAGGAGCGTCAGGGTCCCGTGCCCCAGACCTTCCTTCTGGAGCGCAGACACCAGCCCCAGTCTGTCGTTCTTCTCCAGGTACTTCAACACCTTCAGTTTGAACTACAAACACAAAACATTGGATACTTTTCTGTGAACGCCGCCTCACAAAACCAGACAACACGGCTCCACGGTTTCTCTCGTTTTACAGACGCACCAGGAACACGCAGATCTCTGGCCTGGTCCGACCTGACCACGATCCTTAAATGGACGTTGACGTGTAACTTTGATCGGGAAAAGGTCATGATTTGAACCTGCCAAATGGCATAAAGACCCCTGAAGCAAATTAACTCCACAGGGCCAGAAACAGCCAGGGAAATGTACATCATTTAAGTAGTATTTAAACATATTTAAGTCAAATATGTAGTTTCAGTGTCCACAAATCAACCGTAAAAAAAAAACCCAAAAAACTTGCACGTGCTTAGTAAATCTGGCCCTGAACGCATCGTTTGTTTAGTCCACAAACGTTGACGAACACACATTTACACACACTTGTTACTTGGACACGGGGTTCGTTCGGCCTAGTTTGGGTCAGAAACATTTAAATCATACAGCTTTTTATTTTATTTTATAGTCCCTCTTTTCATCTCGTTTGGATCAGTCCACTAAAATCCCAGTACTTTGTGTAAAGCAGTCGACAAAATGGAACACAGTTGGCCAAAATACCGACGCGAGATGGAGGCGTGTATTTGAGAGCAGCAGCATCTCCGGTTCACACGGTTACTCTAATCTGCTCCAGAAACTCCAGAAATCGGATTATTGTGAGTGCCAAAAACACAACGCCGCCCATCACCGATTACTCGCGTGTAAAGAGCAGACAACACAACACGCAGGAGCTGCAAAGTGACGCCATAGTTACCATGCTGCTGCAGTAGACTCCTTCTGAAGACGCCGGCTGCGCTCAATCACCTCGTCAAAGCCACTTCCCGTTTGCGCCGGCCCACTTCCTGTGTCCACTCGGCCTGTCAACCTTGTAAGCGCGCTGCTTGGGTCGAGCGGCTCGTATTAATACGGATCAACTCTCCAGAAGTTTCCGAAAGCCGTTTGCAGTTGAAAGCCAGCGTTGGAAAGAAATGTGCAAAAAAGCTCACGTGCACAGCAAATCATCAAAAAACAACCACGTAAACAATGGACAAAAGCTAAAAGTACCACGAAACCGAAACACTGTGAGAGTTAGTTAAGTTAATGTATTTCAAAAAAAAAAAGAAACAAGCTCGTGGGAGGAAGCTTTTTAGCGTGACGAGAGGTTTTACATTTAAAGAGCCGCTTACTGTGTAAATGGGTCTAAATAGATATATCTGCACATCCCTGGCCTCATGTCTGTGCATATGTGTTAAAATCTGACTTTTGGGTCCAAAGCTGTGCCTGCACGACCCTCTTTGGGCCCAACTGTGCCACTACCTTTAATATCGCAATTCATTAGCATCTTAGCATCGCGTGGCTTTCCTTCAGTCGCCATTGAATGCGTACAGTAAAATGTGCCGCTGTTTGGACTGACTGTGAGGGCACGGGAGTTCGTGGGCTCGGCTCATTTAACACCAACGCTGACGTTTTGCCAAACGACAGTGAGTGTGTTTAACACTTTCACAACAAAAGAGAGTGTCAATAGTGTTTGCAGCCTGTTGAGTTTGGTGAGGGGAGTGACCGGAGCAGGGGCGGAGCAGGGGGAGGAGCAGGGAGGGAGGACTTCAGGTGAGGCTTGGAGCAGGGGCGGAGCAGGGGGAGGAGCAGGGGGAGGACTTCAGGTGATGCTGAGCAGGGGAGCAGGGAGAGCAGGGGGAGACAGTGATGCTGGAGCAGGGGCGGAGCAGCAGGGGAGAGCAGGGAGGACTTCAGTGAGTGGAAGGCGAGCAGGGGAGAGCAGGGGAGGACTTCAGGTGATGCTGGAGCAGGGAGAGGAGCAGGGGAGGAGCAGGGGAGGAGCAGGGAGGTGAGCAGGGGCGGAGGCAGGGGAGGAGCAGGGAGGACAGGGAGCTGGAGCAGGGCGGAGGCAGGAGAGCAGGAGGAGCAGGGGAGGCTGGAGCAGGCGGGCAGGGGGAGGAGCAGAGAAGCAGGGGCGAGCAGGGAGGAGCAGGGGAGGACTTCAGGTGATCTGGAGCAGGAGACGACAGGGGCGAGCAGGGGCAGGAGCAGGGAGGAGCAGGGAGGACAGGGGCAGGCGGAGCAGGGGGACAGGAGGAGCAGGGGCAGAGGGAGCAGGGGGACAGGGAGCAGGGGCGGAGCAGGGCGAGCAGGGGGAGCAGGGACAGGGCGGAGCATGGGAGGCAGCAGGGAGAGAGCAGGGCGGAGCAGGGCGAGCAGGGCAGAGCAAGGACATCAGGGCTGTGGGCGTCGGGCCTCAGAATAAACTGCACATCCAAACTGCCCAGAACACATGCAGTTCCATTCATTTCGCTGAAAGGGTCTTGGTTGAAGGCCGCAGACCCCACATGCTGTCCTAGCGCTGTCCTGGGATTAGTCTCAGGTCGATCATATTATGTTGTGTGGTTTGAATTAATATATCCATGTTACTAAAAAAAAACGTCCAAAAGATTTATTCTTACTGATTTTATGTTTCAGTTGGAAAAGATTGGATCATTTCAGACGGAGCGAAACGAGCAAAACTTGTTAAAAAAATAAAGGCCACCTGCTGGTCGTTAGATGTAACAGCAGCAGTTTGGACGTACGTAATTAGAGACAAGACGACCGGACTGGACCGGACTAGACTGGACCGGACGACGACTGGCCGGACTGGACGGACTAGACTGGACTGGACTGGACCGACTGGACCGGACTGGACCGGACTCAAAGTGTAAGCCTTTACCAAGTGTGAGCAGGTTATCAAGTGCAAAAGCCGAACATAGAATAACTTTGAGGATAAGCCTCTGCTGATTTTAGTCCCAGGGGCCGGAGCTTAAACGGGCTCCTGGGGGGACGAGCACGGCGATGTTCTCAGTCTGTGCAGCAATGTCTCCTGAAGATAACACTTTTTATTGTCCTCATTGGAGGCTGCGGTGTGATGAGAAAGCCTCGTTTACGCTGCACATTCTGTGACTGCGCAGGCCTGTGTGTGGGTGTGTGTGTGTGTGAGGCGGTACAGTGTAGTAGGCTGACTGCGCAGGCCTGTTGTGTGTGTGGTGGTGAGGCGATACATGTGTACTGACTCGCAGCCTGTGTGTGTGAGGTGCGTTTGCTCACCTTTGTCTATAGTTTTACCTTTTGGATTGTTAAATTGTGTATTCCTTTTAGTCTAACTAATGGCCACGAACATGCTCTCAAATGCACCAGATTACATCAAATAACATCTATTTTATTCAGATTCTCCTCGGTGGACCCCCAAACCCCCCATAGCTAGGCTTGTATGTATTTGACATTGTTGACTACTTTATAGTTTAATGCTCTTTCAGATGTTTCTCTTTGGCTCTTTAGATGCTCTGAAACATTTAAACTTCACGTCTAAAGCACTTCTAATGCACAGAAACACAATAAATCATGTATACATTTCAACCCTCTCATTTGCTCGAGGGCTGGTCTGGAAAACATGTCCCGGGCTGAAAATCAGTCCCACTCCGGGGGCTACGAGCCTCCTCCTGCATTTCATGTTGTTGTTGTGTTACTTTTAATGGTGCATTTACCGCCACCTACTGGAGATGTACGTCTTCAAAAGAGAGCGAGAAAGCGACTTCATTCTTCTTCTTCTTTGGTGGTGTTCTTTGGCGGTCGGTTTCCATGGCGTTCCAGAGAAGCTCCTGCTGCACATTTCCCGCACGGGCGAGGCTCTTTCAGCTGCAACGCGTTATTCAAAGTGAGCGGCTTCTCGCGGTTACCATAGTTACCATGGCTATGACGTAACAGTTGTTTGCATTGTGACATCATCAAGCTGTGTTGCGAGAGAGAGGTAACGTAACATAGGGGGCCATTAAAAGCACAACAACAACTATAATAACAACAACAACAACAACAACAACCACCATAAAACACCACCAAAGCAGAAGAAGAAGAAGTCTGAAACTGCTTTACAGAGATAAACATGGCACAGAAGTCAGCTCAAAACACCCTGGAGAACCAACTGCAGGACAGGTTCACTCCATGGCTGGACAGATATAATAAATATTTACGTCATGCTGACAAAAAACCCACCGTGTCCACAACACGGGATAAAATATCCCAAAAATGTGGACTGAGGCAAACTGTTTATCTGCCCAATGGATTGGAATATAAAGGGGAATGGAAAGACGACAAGAAACATGGCAGGGGCACCGAAGTCCAGAAGAAGTCTGGTCTCATGTATGATGGGGAATGGAAATGTGGAAAGCGTGACGGACATGGCACCTTCAGCGTTCTAAATCCGCAATCCAATCAGTATTCCAAAAAGTACTGCGGAAATTGGAAAAACGGAATGAAGAATGGCTATGGGACTTACTTTTACAATTGTTCATCAGTTTATGAAGGAGAATGGAGGGAAGATAGGCGCTGGGGTTGGGGGAAAATGTTCTATTCCAACGGCGACATCTTTGAGGGAGAGTGGTGGAAGGGCAAGTGTGACGGCAAAGGCGTTCTGCGATGTCCAAATGGAAACTGGTTCGAAGGTTTATGGACGGAAGGAAAGAAGAATGGCTATGGGAAGTTATTCTACCCCAAAAAAGGGCTGCTTTACGAGGGGTTTTGGTTGGGCGAATGCGTAATGTGTGGGACAATATCTGATTTTGGGCAAAACAAACCTCCAAAATTTCACATTCCACAGGGTCAACTCGTGGATATGCATGTATGGAGAAAGGGAAATGAGATGGAAGATACTGATCAGCAGGAAGAGGGTCTGATGGAATAGAAAAACACCTGTGTCAGATTTGAAGACTAAATATGAGCTACAGTGAGGGTCTGAAACGTTCACCGCAGGCGCAGTTCCACGGTGACAGAATCTAAAAATAATAATACGGAAACCACTTTGTATGATTGTTTTGTTTGAGTCTGTCTCTCACAGTGGAAACGCACCTACGGCGAACATTTCAGATCCTCCATCATTTCTAAGTGGGAAAACGTATAAAATTGCAGGGTGTTAAAACACTTACTTTCCTCACTCAGATCAGATTGTGCCAAAAAAAGAAA
Organism: Chaenogobius annularis; assembly: GCA_015082035.1. Classification (NCBI taxonomy): domain Eukaryota; kingdom Metazoa; phylum Chordata; class Actinopteri; order Gobiiformes; family Gobiidae; genus Chaenogobius; species Chaenogobius annularis. The sequence continues at coordinate 581,046 of BJKM01000358.1, forward strand.
GGTTTCAGTTTTAAGCAAATACCTAAAGAAAAAGCTGCACAGAAACTAGCTCAGATTAGAGAAGACGGGAGCGGGACAAAAGCTGGAACAGGAACAGCAGAAGGAAAAGAAGAGAAAAGCTGTCTTCTAAAAGGACACGGTGGTCCACAAACATAGCTGCATCGTGAGGAAATTAAGAGGTTGGAAAGAAGGAGCAACCTCCTGCTCAAGGAGCAGACTGAGAAGGACAATGTGCTTCTGGAGCAAGTACAGCTGACGGCTACGTGCATGGAGTTCAACAAAAAAACCATCCATGGAAAAGAGAAGAAGATGAAAGAGCAGGAGGCTAAAAGGAGAGAAGCTCTCTGAGGCAAAGGTCTGAGGCAAAGGTCTGAGGCAAAGGTCTGAGGCAAAGGTCTGAGGCAAAGGTCTGAGGCAAAGGTCTGAGGCAAAGGTGAGCAAAGGTTGAGGCCAGAAGTCTGAGCAAAGGTTGAGGCAAAGGTCTGAGGCAAAGGTTAACAAAGCAGCAGCTGATTATCAAATTGTGATTCCTCTTTTGGCCGAGAAACACAAACTGGAGTATGGTTCTACTTCAGAGTCCCGTAAAATAAAAAATGACAACACAATACCAATACAAAAACTGAAACGTGTGAAACTGATGAAGTACATTAGCCGAACATTGAGGGACTTGAGCCGGCAAACGCTGTCCAAAACAATGGATATGAAACGGCCTATGTCCCAACCAAGACCAGAGTACGGCTTCTGCGCGACACTCATCCAAGTCCCGAGCGGTCTTTATGATACTCAGTGTTCCTGCTAACAGAGTAGTCTCAAGGACCCTCCAAAAGACACAAAGGAGAAACTCGTTCCTCCTGGGATTGTACCAAAGTCTTCGCCCGCAGCAAATCCAAGTATTGTGTCTGAATATCTAACATAAACGTCAGATTTGCCCTGACCTGTCTCAGCTCAAGTCCCAAAGTCACCCCAAAGTACGTGCCTAAAGTGAGCAGCACTGGAGGCACGGACCCCAATCGACTGTCGAGATCAGTCACAGTTTACCAGCCAGTTCAACCAAACAGCAGCAGAGATAACACCAAAAACACAACACATCAACACACGCACACACACACACATCCACATACACACACACACACACATACACACACACACACACACACACATCCACACATACACACACACACACACACATACACACACACACATACACACACACACACACACACACACACACACGCAACAACACACATAACACAGCACACACACACACATACAAACACACAACACACACACCACACACACATAACACACACCGCACACACACACATCAACACATACACAGCACACACGACACACACACATACACATACACACATACACAAACACACACACACACACCACACGCACACTCACAACACATAAACACACGCACACCACACGCCCATACACATGCACACACGAATACACACACATCACACATACCACACATACACACACACACACACACACACACACAGACACACACCACACAACACACACACACACATACCACATACACACACACACACACACACACCACACACATTCACACATCACCAGGACACACACATACACACAACACGCACAACACAACACACCGCACAATGACACACAACAATACACACGCACAACACAAGCACCACCACACATACCACGGACAAGTACACGAGGCACGACACACACATACACACACATCCTACAACACACACATACACACACACACACGCACCTACACTGCACGACAACGCAACGACACAACCAACAGCACACACACACGCACCAACACACATCACGACACACACTAACCGCACAAACACACACACATGTACACACACCAATTACCCACACTAACAGACCACACATGACAAATCACACACAGACACACAGCACACACACACATACAATCACAACACACATCACAACATCACACACACACTACGACACTAACCACGTACAACCGCACAACACAGCACGACAACAAACTACGACACACCAAGCCACACATGACACACGCAATTAAATCTCACACATACAACAACCACACACAACAAGCACGACGCCACACACAACACACAGACACACAGTAACACAATCACACACCAACATGCACACTACACTAACATTTGCTGACAACAACACGCACCAATACCGTACACCACCACAACAAACTATACATAACACATACACAACACACCACGCACACACACACGCACCAACACATACAAGAGCACAACACACACACACACACATAACAGCCACACACATACAACATACACACACACGTAACACACAACACAGCACACACACAACATACACACACACACACACACACACACACACACATACACCGACACACACACACCATACACATACACACACATACACACACACACACACACACACAGCACACACATCACACACGCACACACACACACCACACACACACCATACACACACACACACACACACACACATCACACACCAACACCGCACACACTATACACCACCCATTTTTAACCCCCACACACACGCACTACACACACACATTTACACATACACATACACACACACCGCACACACACACGCACACCATACACACATACACACACGCACACACCACACCACACACATACACACATACACACGCACACACACACACACACGCACCACACCACACCACACACCGCACACACACACACACACACACTACAACACACACGCACACACACCACACACACACACCAAGCACGACACACACACACGCCGCATTAAAAGAAACGTTTCAGTGGTTTACCAAAGCCATCTTATTACAATCTGACTCATGTTCATGAAGAAACGAGCCTGATGAGGAAATGAACGAAGACGCGCCTAAATGCAGAGGTGCAAATGAACCGCGGAAACACGACACCGCTGCCACTGTCAGCGCCTTTACGAGGCCGGTCCAACTGCCCCGGTATGAACGGATCCTTTCTTGGCCCGCACCACGAGCCCGCTGCCCGCGTCACACCACAGCGCGGCGTGAGAAAGCTTTTACCGCGCCGGAGATCAGTCTGATGTCTGTTTTATTCTGAAGAAGAAAGAAGCGCGGCGCTGATGAGAGAGTATTTTCTCAAACTGGACCTCGGTGGTTATTTTGGCACCGATCATCTGATTTGGCTGATTTAGTTACAAAAAGTGTCAAATGTAATCCGTAAGCGAACAAAAAAGTACTGCAATGAACAAAAAGCCAATCAACCCCACATTCAACACCACAAAGGAAGCTTACGACCCCCAAAACGGCACGCATCGTCATTGGTATTCGAAATTACAGGAATTCACCAAGCTCAAAAGTGTCTGGCTTTCCTGAGTAGCAATTAAGATCAGTTTAATTACGGGTTTGTCACACAAGCTACAGGGAGAAGACATGTTTAAATATAGCACGGTCATATATCCTGCTCCTCCGGGGGGCCGTGAGCTGAAAGAAAATGAATTACAATACGAAACCAGAAGATCAAGAAATATGACAGTGCAGAGAGGTAAGTGCCGTGTGCAGAAACAAATAAAGGGCGGAGTGGTTTTATTACGGGTTGTTTACAGCTCTGTGAAGGCTGGAGTAATTAGTGGTTACACTAAAGATGTGTGTCAAAATATGTGCTGAAACTATAAACAAAGTTTGAGAAAGGTGTCAAATTGCCAGCAGAGGTCAGCAGTGTACATTCATACCATGATTTCTTTTCTTCCATGATGTAGTCAAAGATTCCGTTGTATCATCTGGACACTTTTTGAAAAACAAGACGTTTCAGAACTCAGAGTGAGCCCCTCCCACTGGGTGGAGCCTCCAGATGATAGCCTGTCCTGTTTATCTATTTGTTAGTACTGTTTTTAAGTTTCACCTGCAACTAATCTGTTACCATAACAGCCCTATAATGGGACATATAAATCCTATTGAAAGCTGACTGCAGCTCCTCATCACTGATGACTTCCTGATTAGCATCTGAATGCCCAGGGCTGGTGCCGCCCCAGGGCTGGTGCCGGCACCAAGGGCTGGTGCCGCCCCAGGGCTGGTGCCGGCACCAAGGGCTGGTGCCGCCCCAGGGCTGGTGCCGCCCTTCATTCCTGTTTTAACAAAGATGGCCTCCTTAACTCCTCCTTCACTCCTCCTTCACTCCTCCATCACTCCTCCTTCACTCCTCCTTTAACTCCTCCTTCACTCCTCTTAACTCTCATTCCTCTCCTTCTTTCACTCCTCCTTCACTCTCCACTCACTCCTCCTTCACTCCTCTTCAACTCCTCCATCCAATCCTCCTTCACTCCTCCTCATTTACACTCCTTCCTTCACTCCTCCATCACTCCTTCCTCACTCCTCCTTTACCCTCCTCCTTCCTCCTCCTCACTCCTCTTAACTCCTCTCTTAACCTCCTCTTCAAACCATCTTTTCTCCTGGCTCAGAATCTCCACCTCACTGTCTTCAATAGAGTGTTTTGTGGCTTTGAGATGAAGATGCACAGCGCTTTGGGGTCCTGAACTCGAGTGTCTTCTGTGCTGATAAAGCCTCTTGTGCAGTGGCTGTTTAGTCTCCCCTATGTGGCGCTCTTTACAACTTTCTTCACTGCATTGGATAGAATACACTACATTGCTCTGTTTTTGTGTCCTCATCTTGTCCTTAAAGGTGAACCAGGTTTTGTCTTGCCTGGTTCAATAAAACAGGAATTTTGTGCTTGATGAAGATCATTCATCATCATTGAACTGTGTTTGTGGCACAAATAAAATGACATGGACCTTTGAACACAGAATATTACAATTGTGCTTTTTGTGACTTTGCATAAACTCACAAAATGTGAAATAAAATACATTTACAGGTTTTAGTGAAAGGAAAAATACACAGTTTGTTCTTTACAGGCACATTTAGGTCACTCGTCCACCTCTGATGCTCTGGAGATGCCCCTTTGGACAACCCTCAGACCCTCGCATTAGAAGTCTTCACTCTGAGGATCTGCAACGGGCCTTCAACTTAACCTAGCTTTTGTTTCAAGATCAAAGTCTCGCTTAGGTTATTCATCTGTCCTTCTAGTGAAATGGTCAAAATACAATCCGTTTCACATGATTTTTTAATTCCAAAGTGAGAAGTGCTTTTTGCCTCATTTTATGAATGCTAAATGACTTGTCCTCCACACAAGCCCCCTTTTCTCCGGTGTCCCCCAAGGATCCGTCCTTGGACCAATTCTATTCTTCAATGACATGCTGGCTCTGGGTTGAATCGTTCACTTCCACATGTTTGCAGATGTCATTGATAAAGGTCCCGCTGCTGTCCACAGCATGATCTGGATATTTTTGGATTTGTTTCGTGAAAAAAGCGGAACCAAAACAGCGGCAGACGTGAGCTCTCGTGACGTCACCGCGCTCGTCTGCAGCTGAGTTTGTGGAGAGAGCAGAAACGCAGAATGTTTGCGTCAAAAAGATCCTGGGCCAAATCGGCGGCGGAATGCGCGTGGTGAGCGATCCACAAATGCAAGACTCCAGATTTAGAAATAAAGCTGAAGAATGTACAGTTTTATTGAGCCACACGTTCAGATTCAGACTCCAGCAGGAAAAAAGCTCACGATCACAGACCAAAAATATGTTTTATTCAGAAATTGATACAGGCAGTTTTTTTTTACTAGATAAATCCATAAATGCAAGTCGTCGGGGCGTTGGGAAAGAATCTTACAGTTTGAATGAATTGGTCTTAATGCATTTGTATCTGCGTCAATAAGTGAATATGTCACATGTTTCAGCCCATAGCCCCGCCTCTTTTTTCACTGTAACGAGCAGAAGCTTTTTATTCATGTGTTTTTATTGTTGACAGACGGCTACGAGACATTTTAGAGCCCTACAAGCATGTTTGTCAACAATCACAAGAAGCACAGAGCAGTGGGCGGAGCTAGGGGGTAGGGGGTGGAGCATCAGATGCAGCACAATACAGGATTACTCAAACATGCAATGAATCAAATGTAATTATAACTCTAAACCATGTTATTTTACCCAAAATGAACTTTTAAGAGTTTTTAAATCTGTATTTTGAGGAAGTCATCCATGTACAGTTCAAAATATCACATGGCTATATTTCAAACGTAAATGAAAAGTTGATTAGAATAATCCCACCGGCTTTGATCAGGGGCAAAACTCAGATGCCACGATCACCAAAGTGGGCGGGCACCGCAGTCACATGGTATATCTCGCACATCCCCAGTGTTCCCACGGCGAGATCCCTAAAGAGCTCTTTATTACACGTTTGCAAAGATAAAACCTTTATTTATTAGCTGAAGAGAGCGCGTTTTAAGGGTCTGATTTCCCCCCCACAAAGTTCTGTTTCTACAACTCTTCCAGGGGAGGAAAACAAAATACTAATTATGAGAGAAAAAAGAGTTTACACCAGCTTTGAGCCGCTTTTTTAGGTGGGCAAAGCTTCGTGGTCGTCGCTAAAGACGAGACTCAAAAACAATGAACAGAGACAAAAGAGCACGCGCGAAAGCTAAATTCACGCTGTTTATGGAGTTAGTGACCACGTCTTTTTTACTACTATCCAGAGTTATGTAGTCATAGTACAGTACCACCATCAGTATTCCATAATATTTGGAATATCGCTCATACTTTGTGCTGGCTGGGAAACAAACCCACTTCTCCTCAGCTCATCCGCCAGTCACAGCACAACATTTAATGCACAATTTTGGCGTCCGTATTCCCTCCTGAGCTTAATGAAGCTTTGTAGCCTGGAGTTGTTGATGTGATATTGTTATTCCACAAAACACTTTCCTCCCCCCCCGCACCCCCCCCTCCTCCCTGTCACACTGTGCGTCTGATTTACTAAATGAGGAATCCAGTGGAGTTCGATTTAAACTTCTCTCCGCAGAATCTTAACACGCTTTGAGCTTCTCTCTCAGCCACCGTTGGAGTCAGACTGACGAGTTATGTGCTTAAAAGAGGTGAGTGTAGAAGAGTAGATGTTGAAAAAAATGGGTAATATCAAAATTGTTGTTTGGGAGATATTCAAAATTAGAATATCGAGACAATTGAAACAAATTAGCCTTAAAAAATTTAAAAAGACATCAACAAAAACTTGCAATGTACTTACTATAATCAGACCACATGCCTCTGGCCTGTGGGATGCCCCAAAGGGTCAGTCCTGGGACCCCTTCTGTTCAACCTCTACATGCTGCCGTTAGGTCAGTTGATACGCAGCGAGAATGTGTCCTATTCACAATGATGCAGACGACACTCAGATCTATGTTTCCATGACGACAGGTGAATATGGACCAGTGGATTCACTCTGTCACTGCATCCAACAGATCAGTGTGTGGATGCAAAGCAACTTTCTCCAGCTGAACTCAGACAAGACTGAAATCATCGTCTTTGGCCCACAGAAACAAAGAGAAAGTGTTAACTGTCACCTCCAGAGTCTCGCTCTAAAACCTACAAATCAAGTTAGAAATCTGGGGGTAATAATGGACTCAGATTTGAATTTTAACAGCCACGTCAGATCAATAACATCAGCAGCTTTTTACCATCTATAAAAACATTGCCAAAATCAAAAGTCTATTGTCTAAACCAGACCTGGAGAGACTTATCCATGCGTTTGTCTCTAGTAGATTAGACTACTGTAACGGCCTGCTCACTGGCCTCTCCAAACGAGCTGTAAAACAGCTGCAGTACATCCAGAACGCTGCTGCTCGGGTCCTGACTAGAACCAGGAAGTACCATCACATTAGTCCTGTGCTCAGGTCTCTGCACTGCCCCCTGTGGCTCAGAGAATAGACTTCAAAGCAGCTCTGCTTGTATACAAGTCTCTCCATGGCCTAGCACCAAAGTACATCTCGGACATGTTAGTGCCATATGAAACCATCTCGGACTCTGAGGACCTCAGGACCGGCCTCCTGCTGGTGCCCTGAGTCAGGACTGAACAATGGACCGCCTCCTGCTGGTGCCAGAGTCAGACTAAACATGGACTCCTGCTGGTGCCAGAGTCAGGACTAAACATGGACCGGCCTCCTGCTGGTGCCAGAGTCAGGACTAAACGGCCTCCTGCTGGTGCCAGAGTCAGGACTAAACAGGACCGGCCTCCTGCTGGTGCCAAGTCAGGACTAACATGGACCGGCCCACTGCTGGTGCCAGAGTCAGGACTAAAACATGGGGACCAGCCTACATACTGCTAGTAGGACCGAGAAGTCAGGACTGAAACATTGGACCGTGCCTCCTGCTGAGTGCCAGAGTCAGGACATTTGACTCTCTCTTTAATGTCTAAACTGTTTTGTGATTTCTGTTTTGTCTTTGTGATTTTAATGCATTTTTTTCCTGTTGTGAAGCACTTTGAAATTGACTAATATACTTTTTATAAAGGCCTATTTCAGGGGCGGGCAATTAATTTTTCCGAAGGCCATATTCAAATCCAGGCCTGTGGCGAGACCCTTCATTGGTCGTAACACATTCTTCACACTTTTCTGAACAAAGCTGTTTGAGACTGTTATTTCATTCATTTCATATCATATTATTGAGGACATGTGTGCAAACAGAAAACCAATAAAAACAACGGAAAGAGTAACAATTCTTTGAGGGGGGCCAGATTAAACAGGCCGAGGCCTTTTACACCACTTTACACACCAGCAGCAGCAGGGGGCGCCCTGTGCAAAGCTGAAGCTTCTGGAGCCATTTAAAAAACTATATCTTTATTGTTTTTCATCAATTTAAGAGTCAGTCACTGGAGTAAACACCAGGATGAGTGATACATATTTATTTTTTCTTAGAAAACATTTACTGCCAGGACACACACACACACCACCACAAACACACACACGCACACACACACACCCTACACACGCACACATGCAAGACACACACATGCACACACACACACACACACACACACACACAGCACACACACACACACACACACATGCACACACACACATGCACACACACACACACAACACACACACACACACTGCACACACACACACACACACATATGCACACACACACACACGCACACATTCACATGAACACACACACACACACACACACACACGTGCAGACACACACCACACACATGCCACACACACTGCACACACACCACTGCACACACAGTCGCACACACACACACACACACACACACAACACACACCACGCACACGCACACACACACACACGCACACACACACGCACACACACACATGCACACACACACACACACACACACGCACGCACACGCACACGCACACGCACACACACAGTGAAGGTGGGTGCCCCGCCTTCACTGTACATACATTTGAGTTTGTGTTAAACTTAAAGACAACTATGGTTGGCTTTTCTGTAGTTTGTGGTGGGTTTTAAGATATCCAAATGCCAAACACCCGACCCACCCCAAGCTTCGATTATTGGTTTATCTATTATGCTCAGTGCCTCCTTGTGCTTTTGTCCGCTCTAAAGAATCTGTGACATCGTGGATCATTGTGTTGTATTTTGGATGTTTTAAAAATGGCAATATTGATCTAAAAAGACCTAATAAAAGCAGTTTGCTTCCTTGTGGGATGTGCCGTTTTCTTTGTCTGCTCCTTTAAAGTGCGTCACTGGAAACATCACAACAACAGAGAGAGAGCTGCACTTCACAAGCAGCAGATTCTTTTTCATTTAGGCCAAAATAACGATGCGACGGTGGGGATTGGTCGGAGCTGTGGCGTCAATAAAGATGTCTCAAACACGCGTCAGTCAAGCGTGCGGGGGCTTTTATTGGGCGGGCTGCAGACTTGGGGTAAAGTATCTAGGTTTGGTTCTAGACCATTAACTAAAATTTGGCAAATACGTATTAACGAAACATATTAAGAAAAAATCATCGAAACTGAACAAAGGCCATTTGTTTCAAATGAATCCGACGGTACAGACGGCCCCCTGCCCCAACGTGCACGCCCCTGCCCCAACGTGCACGCCCTGCCCAACGTGCACGGCCTTTCACCGTATTTCAAACTGCACGACTCACGCAGCTCACAAAACACACTGGTGAATGGTACACAACAACAATACAAATCATGGATAAAAACCAGTCCACCACTACTGCATCCATCTGCAACTACTATCTTAGGCTAATATTCAAATGCGCGAATAATCCGGCCCCCGAGCCGCAAAAACTGTAAAAACTGTACTCCCACTGAACTCAAATATTGATCCGGCTTTATAATGTTCACCTCGAGGCTCAAGTCCTGGCTCAAAATGCTCCGAAGCTGAACCCACTTGTGAGTACTGAACGAGGGAACGCCTGAAATGTTAAATGTCGCAAATGTGAGCGTTTATAATGTTTTGAACCGTTCGCGTCTCGGGAAAAGCGGCGAGATGAGACGTCGCATTCGCCGCGCTCCAGTGTTTGCGCGCGCATCGGCTGCATCGGCTGCTCCGACCGCGATTGCTGATGATGACGACAGAGCTGGAGGAACGGGACCACGGGACACGCACGGACCACGGCACGCGCGCTTCGACGCGGGCCGCATGTGCCAGCGTCGTCGAATCCACCTGAGGCTCTAAACGCTTTCAAAAACGTACTGCAGCGATGTGGATGAAGTACATTTTTGAGTTGATTTAAAGCAGAACAAGAACCGTCCCCCAGAAGCAATTTGAAATGCATAAAAAAAAAATAAAAAAATACATAAGCGCGAACTGTGGATTAAGAAGTGCATTTAGCAAGAAAAAACAAAGTATTTCATTAAAAACAGCTGTAAAACGCATTAAAATAAGTTGAAAACCATTATATGCAAAAGAGAGGATTATAGAGTATTTGAAGAAAATACAAGGCATGTAATGAAAAAAAATACAGTACAGGACGAAGTAATTACCCGTCGTACTTTCACTGACAAGAATAAAACGCTTAAGAAGTATGTTTTATTTCAGAGAATGGAGTCATCTTATTTTATTTTAAGTATTTCCACAATTATTTCATTTGTTTTTGGTGCTTCTACTTCATAATATTGTGTTGAAGTCTGATCTTCTTCTGCAGCAGCAAAACTCCCCCTCCTCCTGCTCCTCCTCCTCCTTCCTCTGCCGTTCCATCACAGTCTTCTTCTTCGGTCGTGGCGGTGCCGGTCCGCTCTCTCCGTGGGCCGGCGGACTGCTCTTGCCAGAACGCCGTGCGAATATTAAGCGCTCGTCGTGGGCCCCGCGGCGTCTGTCGTCGCGACGCAATTCTATCTGTCTGAACCTGGACAATGAAGAATAAAAAGCACACAATGGAACGCAATTAACGCCGGCCCTGGTGCTGCTGCCGCGCGCCCCTGCAGTTCACTGATAACGGGGGGAATGGAACAAGTCGTTGGATTGCTTTATGACTAACTTCATGTAGGTCTAGTTGGAGAAGTTGAGTCTGGGCTCAGTTTGAACTCCAGAAAACGAAACGTATGAAGCACAAACAGCTGGAGAGAGACGTTATTATTGCCGGCAGAGCAATAATTACAGTGTAAATGGGAATTTTAATTGGATGAAGTGTTCACAGCGGTAACAAGGCAGTGGAGATGATCGTGGGCTTCAGGAAAGTCACAGCCCCCAGCCCCCCCAGCCCCCCCTCATCATGACAGACTCCCCCATCACCACCCTGGACTCCTTCCGCTTCCTCGGCACCACCATCACCCAAGGGCCTCAAGTGGGAGCCCACCATCAGCTCCATCAAGGGCCAGCCAAGCCAAAGCTGCAAGCCAAGCAGATGATGGTGCCTCACCTCCTCCATTCACCGTGTGGTACGCTGGAGCCACAGCCAGGGACAAACAGAGACTACATGCCCTCTGCTGAAATAGGTGATCGGTTGCAGGCTTCTACCTCTGCAGGACCTGACGTCTCCAGGGCTCTGGGACCAGCAGGTCGGATCACAGCCGGTCCTTCTCACCCTGGACATGGACTATTTCTTTACTGCTCTTTGTCTGTTGTTTTCTCCTTTCTTCTTCTGTGATTTTATGACGTGAGAAACACTGGATCGATTTACATTGTGTTTATGAAGGAGGCCACGGAACGCATAGAGTCATGAGCAAACAGATCGACACCAGGCAAACCACAACCCTCACACCTCACACCTCACACCTCACACCTCACACCTGACACCTCACACCTCACACCTCACACCTCACACCTGACACCTCACACCTCACACACCTCACACCTCACACCTGACACACCTCACACCTGACACCTCACACCTCACACCTCACACCTCACACCTCACACCTCACACCTCACACCTCACACCTCACACCTGACACCTCACACCTGACACACCCTCACACCTCAACACTGACACCTCACACCTGACACCTCACACCTCACACCTGACACCTCATCACACCTGACACCTCACACCTAACACCTGACACCTCACACCTCACACCTGACACCTCACACCTGAACACACCTGACACCTCACACCTCACACCTCACACTCACACCTCACACACCTCACACACCTAACACTTGACGCACACCTCACACCTGACACCTCACACTGACACCTCACACCAACACTTTGACGCCTGACACTTAACACACTGACACCTGACACCTGACACCTCACACCTGACACCCTGACACTCACACCTGACACCTCACACCAAACACTTGACGCCTGACACGTAACACCTCACACCTCACACCTACACACCTGACACCTGACACCTCACACCTCACACCTCACACCTAACACTTGACGCCTGACACCTGACACCTCACACCTCACACCTCACACCTGACACCTGACACCTCACACCTGACACCTGACACCTGACACACCTGACACCTCACACCTGACACCTGACACCTGACACCTGACACCTACACACCTCACACCACAAACACTTTTGACACCTGACACGTAACACCTCACACCTCACACCTGACACCTGACACCTGACACCTCACACCTGACACACCTGACACCTGACACCTCACACCTGACACCTGACACTCACACCTGAACACTTGACACCTGACACCTGACACCTTAACAACCTAACTACAAAACCTCAGCTCAATCAGGCCAAAGGACAGAATACAGCCAGAACACCAATACGACATAATGGCGTCAAACCGTTGTTATCATGAAGTTGGCTCAGTAGCTTCATCGTGTCAATGTCCCAGTCGTCCAGGCTCATCAGAGCTGCTGCTCCAGGTGGAGCATAAACATAACCAAGTGCATAACGACGTCCATAATCCGTTTATGTTCTGACTCTCCAAAGCTAATGTGAAACACGGTGAACATTGAGTTCAGCTGTAGGATGAATGTGCACAACACTTTATGTGTGGCTCCAGCCCACTGTAGTGTTTGAAGCCCTGGGGCGGGAGAAGGTACTCAGTGATGAGGGAGCTGCAGCCACCTTACAATAGGATGTTGATAGCTCATTACAGGGCCGTTAGGATACACGCCCGGTGGGCGGGGCCTGCTCAGAGTACAATAAAAATTAGAGTTTTCAGACTAGATCCACAGAGAAACGTCTGAGCACTTGGTATTTCTCCAGTTCCCGTGTTCTATTTTCCTGATGTTGCCATCACTTGGTGTTGCCATGTCAACCACAACAGCTTTCCTCTGGTGTTTATCCACCGCCATTACCGTTCTGTCAGTCTGTATCTGGAAGTCCCACAGGAGCTCAGCTCATTCTCTTCTTTTTAAAATTGTATTAAATTTAAAAAAAACAAGTCCATCTCCTTCTAGAATGGCATTTGAAGTGAGCGTAAATATTTTTCTATATTCAGGATGGAAAATCTGCTGAGAAAAAAACAAAAATCCCACCTTTCCCGATCTGCAGTGTCCTGAGCGTCCGTGTCTGTGCATGAACGAAGACTTTATCAGATGAGTTTCCCCTCAGAAGAGAGCAGACTGTGATCCTGCGCAGCCTCCGGCCTTCACATCCACTTCACGTCCATCTGCCACTGGGCTCAGAGCTCATTAACAGCAGTAACAGCACAACATTTTGGCCCGGAGGTTTTAGGAAGTAGCAGCAGGATCTGGCAAACCACCAGAGCCCTCCTAACATCACACGCACACATCTGAATAATGACATGGAAATAATGCATCGCACTTTTTTATGGCTACAACAGTGTTCTTCTGAAAGAGCTGCTCCGGTCTCGGCCTGAACGACCTGGTACAATTGGACAAATTAAGTCTTTTTTGCGGCAGATAACGTCCCACAGATCTGGAGTGAAAAGGGTCAGTGAAATGAGTCATTGTAGAGGGCGCAGGAGGCCTCAGGAGGAGATAATCATAACGACTATAATAGGACAGGATCAAATGGAGCAATTATAAATCATCTGAAAAGGGTTTCAATTAACTGTCCAATATCCTAATGGGATTTTCAGCTGCGTGTTCAGGACTGCAGAGCCTTATCTCATGAACTTCTATATTTGAGCGAAAAGAAGTGAAAATAGGTGGCACATTTTAACAGAATATTTTTTCATTCATATTTTTTTTTTACTGTATTTGCTAAAGCGAGATGCATTTTTAACCTTCACCCTGCTGCGTGCAAATGTTCCCGTCAAATGTGGTTGACAGTTGAAAATAACTGATGTAAGCTGATGAAATTAATTGCTGCTGAAAAAGAAAAAAAAAAGAAAAAACATTTCAGGCATGAGCGCGGGATGCATTTTGAATTCAAGATGGCAAAAAGTGTTTTCCAATAATTAAAAAAAAAAAAAAAATAAAAAATAAAATAAAAATAAATAACAATAAAAAAAAAAAAAAAAAAATGAAAAAAAATGAAAAAAATAAAATAAAAAAATAAAATAAATAAAATAAATAAAATAAAATAAAATAAATAAATAAAATAAATAAAATAAATAAAAAACATGCATTCCTGTGTCATGTCATAACCCCTCTCTGTCCCTCTCTGTCCCCTCTCTATCCCCTCTCTGTCCCTCTCTGGACCCCTCTCTGGCCCCCTCTCTGGTCCCTCTCTTGTCACTCTCTGGCCCCTCTCTGGTCCCTCTTTGGCCCCCCTCTCTGGCCCTCTCTGACCCCTCTCTGTCCCCTCTCTGGCCCCTCTCTGTCCCTCTCTGGCCCCTCTCTGGTCCCTCTTTGGCCCCCCTCTCTGCCCTCTCTGTCCCTCTCTGGCCCTCTCTGGCCTCTGGTCCCTCTCTGGTCCCTCTCTGGTCCCTCTCTTTCTCTGGCCCTCTCTTCTCTGGCCCCTCTCTGGCCCCTCTCTGGCCCCCTTCTCTTTCCCTCTGATGGCTTAGAATGCTACAAATTCTGCTATTTACAAAGATTGACAGTTCTAGATCTTTATATATTTATATATATATAGAAGTAGTGCCAAAGTTCCAAACTTGTGCCCGTCATTGATCCTGTCCCGTCTGCCCTGGTCTCCTCCTCCTGGAGAACGTCCCGTGGCCACTACATTTCTCCCGTTTCCTCTGTCTGTCTGAGTGATTGCTGTCTGCTCAAAGCGCAGGAGGGAAGTGTTCCATTTTCAGATTTATACGAGGGGCAGAAACACAGAGGCTGTGGACAGGATTTATTTGCACTATTTGCAGCTGTAGACTGAGGCTGGTCCAGTGGAAAAGGACTGTCTCTCAGGACCAGAGGAAAGAGACGAGGAACAGTCTGAGCCTCCATTAGAACCACAGAACCTCCGGCCTCAGCACCTCTCAGGCCCCAGTCAAACATCAACTGGGCTTTATTAAAAGTACTGCTCTCGAATAAGCGCAGAATGATGTACATACATGTCTGTAGATCGGCCAAGTAATCCCTTTAGGATTAAGATTTATGCAATGTATATCAAAATTAAATTATATATATTATTTACAATACTTGGGGGCCTGGGGGGACCACTGAGCATTTCTGCTTGGCACCCGAATGCCTTGCAGCTGGCCTGTGCGCCGATGACGCGACAGGTGAGACTGCGACGCGTGAGATTCCGACAAGGTGAGACGCGACAGGTGACAGGTGAGACGCGACAGGTGAGACGCGACAGGTGAGACGCACAGGTGAGACACAGGTGAGACGCGACAGGTGAGACGCGGTGAGATGAGACGCGACAGGTGAGAGCGACAGGTGAGACGCGACAGGTGAGACGCGACAGGTGAGACGCGCGACAGGTGAGACGCGACAGGTGAGACGTGAGACGCGACAGGTGAGACGCGACAGGAGACGCACAGGTGAGACGTGAGACGCGACAGGTGAGACGCGACAGGTGAGACGCGACAGGTGAGACGCGAGGTGAGACGCGACAAGGTGAGACGCGACAGGTGAGACGCGACAGGTGA